>ML422982.1:0-42787 GCA_005239525.1 Nicotiana knightiana | reverse complement strand
AACCGGGCAATCAATTCACATATACTCAGCAAGAAACTCATACCGAATGTTTGGACACCAACAAGGTGACTCTACGAAGATTAAAGTTAGCCATACATACCTCAAAGAGCTTTTTCTTAAGTTATACCGTACACCAACACCTCTGGCAATAAAAATCTATAACGAGATAGCGGAAATCGATTAATAATTAGGAAGATTACCCATGGAGTAACTCTCTTAGGAATTCCATCAAACACCTAACATTTGAAGTAGACTACAAGGTTTAAAAATGGCAATTTCTTCTTCCCTCACCCAAATTTTAACATGAATTACCCAAATTGGTTCTTTAATATCACATACTACAACTTAGTCCCACATGCATGGCCTATTTCACTTTTTATTTTCAAGACCCGACCTATGTGTGTTTTATTCTTACACAAAATCTGGGAAATTGGGGAGTTAGGGTGAAGACTTACCTCTTTGAGTAAAGAAGATGACAATAACTTGCTAATTTCCAGGCTTGAGTGATTTTGAAAAACCAAATCGGATGATGTTGAAACCTTCTCTCTCAATAACTCCCTTCTTCTCTCTCGATTTTTGGTCAGAAATTAGTTAAAAATGAAGGGAAGGGTGTTTTATAAAACAGGGGATCGAGTTTAAAATTTAGAAAATAGGAGCCCGACACAGAAATATGGTCAGGAATGCGATCGCATTCCTGCTATGCGGTCCGCATTCCTGGCTGCATAGTTGTGGCCTTCAACTGGGCCAAAATGGGAACCACACTTCCCAGGTATGCGACCACAATGCGTGCGCATACCTGTTATGCGATTGCATAGTGCGTCGCATAACCTCCCTCGCAAAAACCATGGGGCAAGAATGCGACAACTATGCGGTCCGCATACCCAAAATGCGATCGCATTTCGGGCCGCATAGTTGTCCTCAATTTGGACAGTAGATTGTCCAGGTATGCGGACCACATAGCCGCATACCTGTAATGTGATCGCATAACGCGCAATTTCTGGAAAATTTAATTTTTCAAGTTCCGAGATACTTTTTACTCAAAATAGGACCGTTTTAAGAATTTCTACAGTAATAACAGCACAGGGACCTATTCGGGCATTATTTTAGACATAGAAATTTTACGGGTCTTTACAGCGGTATTGTACCTAATGAACACTCTTCGATTCAAAAGAAAAATTTCTTTCGCGATTGTCAGTCTTATTACTGGGATGAACCTTTACTTGTTAAAATATGTGTAGATAACATGATCCGGAGATGTAACCCCAAAAATATCAATCTTCTATTTTGCAGGCTTGCCATGCTTCACCATATGGTGGGAACTTTGGAGGAATTCGGACATCGGCGAAGGTGTTGGAGTCGGTTTCTTATTGGTCGACTTTATTCAAGGATGACCATGCTTGGGTGAAAACTTGTGATGAGTTCCAAAGGACATGTCACGACCCAAATCGATGGGCCGTGACAGGCACCCGGTACCTTACTCGACCGAGTACCAACGTAACGTATCATTATTATTACATCATCATATACACGTGACATACTGGCTTAATAGGCCAACATAATCATTTATAAACTCAAAACATAGGTCGTACAATCTTCCACGTGTACGACATATGTCTACAAGCCTCTAAGAGTACATAAATGTCATAAAGGTCGGGATAGAGTCCCACCATACCAAACAATACCCGTCTAAATTATACTAACCAAACAAGTGACTCTAAAGCAAATGGAGCGCACCAACATCTGCCGCTGAGCTGATAGCCTACTTGGAGGGCTCTCGACCTGTCTATCGGGACCTGCGGGCATGAAACGAAGCATCCCCAGGCAAAAGGGACGTCAGTACGAATAATGTACCGAGTATGTAGGGCACATAAATAAGTACATAAGAGACATGGAAGAAATATAGAGCACATGACTCAACCTGTAAGCCCGAATAGCTTTGTAAATCATAAATTACTTTTAGCGTCATGCATATTCATATGAATGTCATGTCGTGCATAGGTACATGTTTCATAACATCATCAGCCTCTGAGGGCATCCCATCATATCATATCGGCCATTGTGGGCAAAATCATCATCGTATACCAGCTGATCAGGTGGTGTTGCGTATATAATGGCATAACCTTTCCCATATCCCATATACATATATATACATACATATATACGCGTATATAATGCCGTTTGAATATACATACATAAATACGCATATATAACGCCGTTTGAACCATATTTCAGCCACTGTGGGCAACATCATCATCATCATATACCAGCTAATCAGGTGGTGGTGCGTATATAACACTATAACCTTTTCCCATATCCCATATACATATATTTACATATATACGCGTATATAACGCCATCTGGTCATGGGTCAATGTGCATATGTAATGCATGAAATGCATATGAAATACGTCAATAAAATCTCTTGGTACGTCATAAGGTCATTATGCCTCTGATTAATATCATGAAATAAATTTTACCAGCATACATATTCTTGAGACCCATGAACAGATGATAGAATTTTCTATATATCATTGTATCAAAAACGTTTCTATTACATCATTAACAGCATAGCTTGCTGGGACTTGGATTTAAAAATAATTTTTATTGAGAAGAAATATGAGAGGTCGTTTAAAAGTTTCAACGCCTCTTTCGGCTGGTTTCGTTGAAGGTGGAATTAGAGGGAAGTCTACTTATTCTTAAACCTCGATAAAGTCAAAACAAACTGCCATTACCACCAACTTTGAGATATTACTAAGTACAGTAAACAGGACAACATATTGGATGGACATAATAATATGCCAACTAATACTATTCATCCCTGTTAAGAATTTTCTAAGTTAACTTTTTAATACTGCTGTTGGAGGGTACATCTTTGACTCCACTTGTGGGATTACAGAATAATAGCACATCTAGGAATTCAAGAACATAGACATTTCTAATACTTCTATGAATAGAGTCATTTATGGAAGTTGTGCATTTGCTCGTTTCGTTCATGTCGTATAGATAATGCCAAAAAGAAAGAAGGGATCGCCTTAACATACCTGGAGTAGGAAAAGATCCATATAATATTCTTGGAAAAGATTGCACCGTACTCTTTTTAGAACCGCAAAATTATACGTTACTACAGTTCTAACAATTCTCGTTATAATTGTTTGCAAAAATTTTGTTGGAGGCTTCTTCAGTTGATACTTAGCGTATGTTTCTTGAATACTTTGAATTTGGAAGAAATAATTATGGTTTAACTTGTTATTCTATGTCTAAAAAAATTGAACCAAGATTTTAAAAGAGACCAACTTTAAAAGGGACCAAACATTCTGTATACACCATGAATGTTTAAAGGATTTACACGTTATATTGGATAGCTACTAATCTCTTGTGACTACTTAAGTCACATGTTTGGTAAGATTTCTTGCTGCCACGTTTTAGGGGAAAATTATTAATATTTTGTTCCCTTATTAGTTAATTAGGTAATGTCCCGTTATCCGGTAATTAATCAATTACCCGCATAATTAGGAGTTATCTCAAATCACTTAAAATACTACTCACTTTTAATACACTTTCTACACCTTTCTATTATAGTCATGTGGTACCTTGTATGGTACTAGTCCATAAATACGGTAGTTTGGACCGTATTTTATCCACAAATTGTCAAACTTTGACGGAACCCATTTTCTTTGATTTGCTTACCCTCTCACCTTTGCGAATTAACTTGTCACTTGTTTGAAATAACATAATACTTATAATCCCAAAATAATCTCACTCCCGAACTTACGTGATTAGCTTACGACGAAACTTTAACGTACGAAAACATGGAGTGTAACAGGACAGGCAACATATCTCGCTGTCACATGATGCCGATGACTACAATTCAAGAGGTGGAAGTATTTGACATGTGGGGGATTGATTTTATGGGACCATTTGTCAACTCGTATGGTAACAAGTACATATTGGTAGCAGTTGACTATGTCTCCAAATGGTTTGAAGTTGTGGCCCTTCCAACAAATGATGCCAAAGGAGTGACAGGCTTTCTAAAGAAAAATATTTTCACACGTTTTGGCACTCCGAGAGCTATAATCAGTGATGGTGGAACCCATTTTGCAATAGAGAGTTCGCAAGGCTGTTAGAAAAGTATGGAGTTTTCCATAAGGTTGCCACACCTTATCACCCACAAACGAGCGGGCAAGTGGAAGTGTCCAACAGGGAAATCAAAAGTGTCCTGACCAAAGCAGTGAATGCGACAAGGACTGATTGGGCAAAGAAGTTGGATGATGCATTATGGGCGTACCGCACAACATTTAAAACTCCAATTGGTATGTCTCCATACAAGTTGGTGTTTGGAAAAACATGCCATCTTCCGGTGGAGCTTGAGCATAAAGCCCTATGGGCACTGTGGCAGTTGAATTTGGATATGGAAACTGCACGCACAAGTAGAGTCACAGAGCTGCATGAACTCGAGGAATTCCGGTTCTATGCATTCAAGAATGCAAGATTGTACAAAGAAAGGATGAAGATGATGCATGATAAGCACATTCTAGATCGGAACTTCAACCCTGGAGATCTAGTGTTGTTATACAACTCGAGATTAATATTGTTTTCGGGTAAGCTGAAATCTAGACGGTCAGGACCATTTAGAGTTGTGCAAGTGTTCTCGAGTAGAGCAGTAGAAATTGAGTCCGAAGATGGAACAAATAGGTTTAAAGTGAATGGGAAAAGGTTGAAACACTGCCTGGGAATGGTTGAAGAAAAAGGGGAGAAAGTTGTGATAACTTTGAAAGTGTCACGACCCAAAATCTTTAAGGTCGTGATGGCGTCGGACGCCATCGTCAGGCAAGCCAATCATTAATTAGTTGAAATAAATTCTTGTTTTAACATTTTTCGAAATCGTTACCTTTCACTTACAAGTCATATAAGTGAATAAAATTTTTTTCATATAAAACGACAGGTAAACTATTCCATTTATTCAATTAAATCTCAAACACATCCCAGAACCCGGTGTCACAAGTGCACGAGCAAATTCTAAGAATTTATACAAAATACAACAAGCTTGTCCGAAATATAAATTGGACAAGGTATTTAAAATAAAGAGAATACAATACGAGAGAGACTCTGTCACCTGCAGATCACCTCCGGATGATGCAGCTCGCCTAAGTCTCCAAACTAGCCACATCGCTATGAAAGTACCTGTGCAACAAAATGCACAACAAGTGTAGCATGAGTACAAAAATAATGTGTGCTCAGTAAATCGCCCGCCTAACCTCAGAGAGGTAGTGACGAGAGGTCGAATTAGACACTTGCTAAGGTCCAACAAAATAATTTAACAAGATATGATATTAGGAATAGGCATACGAGGATGATAAAACAGTAAACATTAAAGGTAACTGTAATTCAATAAATACTGAAAGTAAATAAATAATTACCACTTCTTTTTTTCCCCAAATATCTTAAATAAACAGTTTCCACCTCATTTTCCCCCAAGTATCGTATCACTTCAAAATCCACGAAATCATTAACAATTAAACATGCGCATACGGGATAAAGACATCCGGCCTGAGCCATAAAAATAATCATGTATGTGCACTGCCGAGGGTCGAACGGCCCAAACCATAAGTGCATCTTCACCATAAAATAATCATATATATGCACTGCCGAGGGTCGAACAGCCCGAACCATAAGTGCATCTTTGCCATAAAATAATCATATCTATCCACTGCCGAGGGTCGAACGACCCGACCATAAGTGCATTTTTCAATCCGTCGTGGCGTACGGCCCGCTCCCATGAGAGTGGGGAAAATAACACTTCGCTCGCAAAATATAAATTGTGAAGCGGTCACACAGTCATGCACAATCAACAGTCCACCCCGACTACATCGGGAAAACAAATACCCAAGTAAATGACAAATTTCTTCTTTTAAAAGTCACAAAAATAGTATTTAAATCCTTTCTCGAAATTCATTTGCCAAGTTTAATAAAATTCAATAATATAACATCAGGAATACAATTACCCTCGGAGGAGTAAATCCTCTTTCTAAATGATTAAGAAAGGTGCACTCTAGCCTTCTTAGGAAATAAATTACCAATTCAATAGCATTTTCGGTCCAATATTATTGGCAGGATCACATGTACAACACGTAAGGCATGCTAGTGGGTCCTAGACTACCCGGACATGGCATAATAGTAGCTACGCACGGACTCCCGTCACCTCGTGCGTACGTAGCCCCCGCAGATAGTAGCACATATTTAATTAGTTCACCTAGGGGGACAATTCCCCCTCACAAAGTTAGAAAGGAGACTTACCTCGTGTCAAATCTACTTCCCGGATCAAGAACGCGCCCGAAACTCCAAACTCGTCTCCCAAGGACTCGAAACTAATCAAAAGTTACGTAAATATATCAAATTATACTCAAAAGCATGGAATTCTCCTATTTACTTAGTCATTTCACCTTACTTTGAAAAATCCTAAAATGCACCCCCGGATCCACATGCTCGGATTCCGGAAATTTTCGAATGAATCAATTACCCATAGCCTAAGGATCATTAATATATAGTTTTGGTGTGATCACATGGCAAATTCCTTGGTAATTCTCCCAATTTATATAAAACCTAGGTTTTTCACTCTAACCCATGATTTTCCACTAATTAGTGTGTTAATCTACCTAAAAATCCAAGTATTCAACTTAAATTATAGTAGGAATCACTTACCTCTCAGTTTCTAGGTGAAATCTCCTCTTTGAAAGCTCCCAAAATCGCCCCAAGTGAAGAAAAATGGCTAAAATGGGACTAAGTCCCGTTTAAAACTAACACTGCCCAGTTGCCCCTTGTGTGCGATCGCAGCAAGGGAAGTGCGATTGCGGAAGTCAACTGGTCAAGGTCCCTGAAGGCCTACTGTGCGACCGCAGAGGGGCGCGTGCGATCGCGGAGAGCAACTGGGCCAGGCCTGTGCGATTGTGNGGGACGCGGAGAACAAAACTGGGTCAAGCCACAGATCACCCCTGTGCGAACGCAGACAGGACCATGCGATCGCACAGGGAATTTCCCCAGCTCCCTGCCAACTCCTTCTATGCGATCGCATTAATGCACCCGCGAACGCACTGAAGGAAACCAGTCAGTGAAAATCTAGTGTTTTGAAATTAGCTCCGAGGGGTCCGAAACTCACCCGAGCCCCTCCGGACCCCATCCAAAGGCACTGGCAAGTCTGTATTCATGATACAGACTCGCTCGAATTTTCGGAACGTGAAAAACAACCACAGAACTAAGAACTCGACCCCAAAACCAAATTGAATCAAACTTTGAACTTAAAGTTCTAGAATTCGCTTTCAATGCGCCGAACCGACCTATACTACTCGGAATGACACCAAATTTTGCAAGCAAGTCATAAATGAAATTACGGACCTGTTCCAACTTCCAGAATTGCATTCCGACCCCGATATTAAAATTTTCACTTCCGGTCGGATTTCTCAAAAACCTTCAAATTTCTATCTTTAGCCAAATGACTTCAAAATAACCTACGGATATCCGAATTCACTCCCGATCGCGCTCCCAACTCCAGAATCACCATACGAAGCTATTCCCAGGCTCGGAATCTCAAATGGACATCAATATCACTGAAATGCGCTTCAAGCCAAACTTAGGAAATTTCTTCAAAATTGCTGACTTCCACAATATACCGAAACGCTCCCGGGTTATCCAAAGCCCGATCCGGTCATACACCCAAGTACGAAATCATCATACAAGCCTGCAAGAACCTTCAAATCCTGATTCGGAGGTCGTTTACTAAAAATTCCAATCCTAGTCAATTTCTCCAACTTAAGGCTTCTAAAATGAGAATTTTCTTTCCAATTTGACTCCGAACTTCCCGAATTTCAATTCCGACCATACGCACAAGTCATAATACATGAAATGAAGCTGCTAATGACTCTAAACTGCTGAACGACACGCTAGATCTCAAAACAACCGGTCGGGTCGTTACATTCTCCCCCACTTAAATAGACGTTCGTCCTCGAACGTGCCAAGAACTGCTCTGGAGTTATCTGAAATCATTGTTTAACACTTCGAGCACCTTCCCATGCTACCACAACCCAGTTGAGTACTTTAGCTTGATCAAATCTGAAGATTTATTCTTTTATCCATATAATAAGCTCAGAATCCAGTTCCAACACCTGAAATTTCTCTGCCAGGCCTAGTTCCAATATGTACGAACACCGTATCAACTACCACACGATATAATAGAACATGACTGCATACCCTTGCTGAATTAGCACCATGCACTGCATAAGTCATCATCTGACCGCAACGACACTCCTTTAACTTTAATAGCCAAAATTCCATGAATCTGACTCTCCCAAGGCACCTTATGACATATATATACATCCTGCTATAATGTTGGCGATACCACCACAACGGAGGAGACGGGTAGAAATTCATAACCAACTACAGAGTTAACAAATCATTGAATATCTCATCTTGACTAGAATCATCACCTCATTATGAACCAATTGTTGCTAATTGTCCTGCAATGTATTTCACATAATCTTATCGCACTGGTCCCTGATCCAATAATCTCGTCTCACCCATTATGAACTGCTCAGACAACAAATCACCCCAAACATGACCAACAGTCTCACATGACATCACAACGCGCCAATAGGCCATAACTCGAACATGATACATAAAGAAATGACTCAGGAATAGACTACTCGACTCACACAACTTATTATGAACTCTTCTAAGAAAATAGAAAGTAAAACACAAGAAAAATAAATATAGGAACCTTACTCATCATCACACTGTTGAGGTGTGCAACCCGATCCAAATAACATACCCGTGGCGGCGTGCCACCCGATCCCATCATAAAATCTACATAAGTAGATACACACCGAGCTAAATTTCTCATTACCACAAAAATATCGAACATCGGTCACAAGCACTCTAAGTGCACAATACCATCCTGGGGATACTGATAAAGCCATATGCTACAAAATTCAAGCACAACTGAGGTGCGATATATATATATATATATATATATATATATATATATATACTCTGGATCTCAAGAGTTGTCCTGCTCACATAACATCATCAGTACGCGGAGATCTCAACACATAAGAAATTATCAAGCCGTTTCACAACTCACACGGCACAATCATATTATCACATGAATTTGATGATGAAGAAACAATATTTGTTGTTCTAATACCTTTCCATGAAAAGCGCTCTACTGAAATGAACATGCCTGGCTCATACGGAGCCCATAATCATATTTAAATCTATCCACAAACATCGAGTCTACCTTGCTCCCACCAAACTAAGATGATAGCTTTACCTGAGTCTATATTAACCCACTACTTTCTCTCATAATACGCAATAACAACCATCATAGTCGGGACAAACACCCCATAATCCACAACCAAATGAATTGAACGCCTTCCAGGCATAAACCCTCAAATAAGCAATATTGCGCTTCTTTATACTCAGTCCAAATCTCCAATCCATTAAGTGGCTACATGTCACACTAATACAATCTTCTCGTGGTTACGCTCTTGCGACCTTCCACACCAGGTAACAAGTCTGCACATCCGCATCACCGACCACACTAACACAGCAAAACACATCAAGAACCTATGACCAGGGTACAAAGCCTCTTTCATCAAACACTGATCTCAGGTGGCACTGAAGACCATACCAGCTTACTCTAAACTCTCAAATTCTTGTTCATCCGAGCTCATGACATCCTTGATATCACCGAATTGCAATCTCGATCCTTACTTCCAGTTCCCTACTGCTCACTGCACCTGTCATGCCAATATGAAATAGCGCAAGAATCCATCATAACTCCTAAACCATTATTAGGGTGAACACTTCATCATATAGAAACCTTTTACTTACCTCAATTCAAGAGAACAACCACAACACACGAGTAAATTCCCATAATCAAAATACATGCAAATCCTTAAGTAGTGGTCTGAACCACCATAACCCTTCCGGGATCCGCCTACACATGACAGGCCATAATACTTGAATGCTTCCAAATAAAAATCTATTTCGATAGCTGACATGCCTCGCGCACCGGCACAAACCACATGCATGACTTAGTCACATCGAAGAAACTGATCACAGCCGTACATGTACCATTCCAACCATGGCCAATCAATCTATCTTCTTTTAATCATTCTTAGCTGCCTCAGAAATAACAGTAACCCCATTCAACGCATAGCAACTCAATCTTCACTCATCCTGAGTGGCCTTGATTCACGAGACAATGTTGTCTCAGTCTCACAACCCGTCTCATACCCTCTTGAAAATCTTGCTACGACCCGGAGTTTACTTCTCTCACTTTCCCAATATTATCCTGCACGCTGAAACATATCATAGAACACTCCAACTATTTTCCTTTTCTCAGGAATTATACTGCAAAAGCTCGACTCTTAATCATACTGCTGCCTGAAACCCTTAAACGCAGCATTCTTAACTTTTAAATTCATTAGGACCACTATTGAGAGTCACCCATTCTGACTGGCCCCGAATACAATCAACTCCAAGGCTCTTCTAGCACATGAACATCCTCTCAATGAAGTACATGAATGAGTCGCTACCCTTACAACTCGCCTATGCCTTAAGCATAAATTCTAAATCTTTCAAAGCCTGACCCTAGTTTGACCGGGCCAACTTTTGCACACATTCATCAAATCCCACGCACGATCACCATTTTACTCCTTCCCCCTTAGCTGAAATAACTTGCCAACACGCCGACAATCCGCAACCCTATGATAGCACAATCTTGCAACCCAATTGTAGGTAGTGGGACTCCCCCACTTAGCCCGAAGCTACTCATTGCACCACTCTAGACCATGCTGAGATCATTTCTCCTTTGTTAACGTGATCTTTCTCAACCAATCCGTCCAATTCTTCCAAATTCTCTTGTCAGCATCCCCTAAATACTCAAATTCTCTAGAATCATTCACACGTCCTGCCTCCTGCCTCCTACTGAGCTGAAACAACATATTATCCTTCCACAGGGCCATAACAACAGCCCCAACCAATTACGTATGGAAAACATCTCGTATCGTATCCGTAGCACCATTTCAACTCCTCAAATTCCTGATTCATAGCAAGTGCTTCGCGACGCGTAAGATTGAGTAGGAAGAAACATAGGCATAAGCCTTAAAGGAATCAAATCGCACAATGAGGAATCAAGAAAGGAAGTACTCCTAACAACCTTGTAGCCTCTCGAAGATAAGTACAGACGTCTCCGTACCGATTCGCAAAACTCTACTAGACTTCCACATGACTCGCGAGACCTAAGGGAACCTAGTGCTCTGATACCATGTTGTCACGATCCAAAATCTTTAAGGTCGTGATGGCATCGGACACCATCGTCAGGCAAGCCAATCATTAATTAGTTGAAATAAATTCCTATTTTAACATTTTTCGAAATCGTTACCTTTCACTTACAAGTCATAAAAGCGAATAAAATTTTTTTCAAATAAATACGACAGGTAAACTATTCCATTTATTCAATTAAATCCCAAACACATCCCAGAACCCGGTGTCACAAGTGCACGAGCAAATTCTAAGAATTTATACAAAATACAACAAGCTTGTCCGAAATACAAATTGGACAAGGTATTTAAAATAAAGAGAATACAATACGAGAGAGACTCTGTCACCTGCGAATCGCCTCCGGGTGATGCAACTCGCCTAAGTCTCCAATGCAACCACATCGTTGTGAAAGTACCTGTGCAACAAAATGCACAACAAGTGTAGCATGAGTACGAAAACAATGTGTACTCAGTAAGTCCGCCGACTAACCTCAGAGAGGTAGTGACGAGAGGTCGAATTAGACACTTGCTAAGGTCCAACAAAATAATTTAACAAGATATGATATTAGGAATAGGCATACGAGAATGATAAAACAGTAAACATTAAAGGTAACAGTAACAAATACTGAAAGTAAATAAACAATTACCACTTCTTCTTTTCCCCCAAATATCTTAAATAAATGGTTTCCACCTCATTTTCCCCCAAGTATCGTATCACTTCAAAATCCACGAAATCATTAACAATTAAACATGCGCATACGGAGTAAGGACATCCGGCCTGAGCCATAAAAATAATCATGTATGTGCACTGCCGAGGGTCGAACGACCCGAACCATAAGTGCATCTTCACCATAAAATAATCATATCTATGCACTGCCGAGGGTCGAACGGCCCGAACCATAAGTGCATCTTTCAATCCGCCGTGGCGTACGGCCCGCTCCCATGAGAGTGGGGGAAATAACACTTCGCTCGCAAAATATAAATTGCGAATCAGTCACACAGTCATGCACACTCAACAGTCCACCCCGACTACTTCGGGAAAATAAATACCTAAGTAAATGACAAACTTCCTCTTTTAAAAGTCACAAAAATAGTATTTAAATCCTTTCTCGAAATTCATTTGCCAAGTTTAATAAAATTCAATAATATAACCTTATCAGGAATACAATTACCCTCGGAGGAGTAAATCATCTTTCTAAATGATTAAGAAAGGTGCACTCTAGCCTTCTTAGGAAATAAATTACCAATTCAATAGCATTTCGGTCCAATATTATTGGCAGGATCACATGTACAACACGTAAGGCATGCTAGTGGGTCCTAGACTACCCGGACATGGCATAATAGTAGCTACGCACGGACTCCCGTCACCTCGTGCGTACATAGCCCCCGCATATAGTAGCACATATTTAATTAGTTCACCTAGGGGGACAATTCCCCCTCACAAAGTTAGAAAGGAGACTTACCTCATGTCAAATCTACTTCCCGGATCAAGAACGTGCCCGAAACTCCAAACTCGTCTCCTAAGGACTCGAAACTAATCAAAAGTTACGTAAATATATCAAATTATACTCAAAAGCATGGAATTCTCCTATTTACTTAGTCATATCACCTTAATTTGAAAAATCCTAAAATGCACCCCCGGGCCCACATGCTCGGATTCCGGAAATTTTTGAAGGAATCAATTACCCATAGCCTAAGGATCATTAATATATAGTTTTGGTGTGATTACATGGCAAATTCCTTGGTAATTCTCCCAATTTATATAAAACCTAGGTTTTTCACTCTAACCCATGATTTCCACTAATTAGTGTGTTAATCTACCTAAAAATCCAAGTATTCAACTTAAATTATTGTTGGAATCACTTACCTCTCAGTTGTTAGGTGATCTCCTCTTTGAAAGCTGCCAAAATCGCCCAAAGTGAAGAAAAATAGCTAAAATTGGACTAAGTCCTGTTTAAAACTAACACTTCCCAGCTGCCCCTTATGTGCGATTGCAGCAGGGGCAGTGAGATCGCGGAAGTCAACTAGTCAAGGTCCCTGAAGGCCTACTGTGCGACCGCAGAGGGGCACGTGCTATCGCGGAGAGCAATTGGTCCAGGCCGGTGCGATTGCGGGGGAGCGGGTGCGAACGCGGAGAACAAAACTGGGCCAAGCCATAGATCACCCCTATGCATACGCAGACAGGCCCATGCGATCGCACAAGGCATTTCCTCACACCCTCCCAACTCCTTCTATGCGATCGCATTAATGCACCCACGATCGCACTGAAGGAAACCAGTCAGTGAAAATTTGGTCTCTTAAAATTAGCTCCGAGGGGTACGAAACTCACCCGAGCCCCTCAGTACCCCATCCAAAGGAACTGGAAAGTCTGTATTCATGATACGGACTCGCTCAAATTTTCAGAACGTGAAAAACAACAACGAAATTAAGAATTCGACCCCAAAACCAAATTGAATCTTAAAGTTCTAGAATTCGCTTTTAATGTTGCGAACCGACCTATACTACTCGGAATGACACCAAATTTTGCAAGAAAGTCATAAATGACACTATGGACCTATTCCAACTTCCGGAATTGCATTCCGACCCCGATATTAAAATTTCCACTTCCGGTCGGATTTCTAAAAAACCTTCAAATTTCTATCTTTAGCCAAATGACTTCAAAATAACCTACGGACATCCGAATTCACTCCCCATCAGGCTCCCAACTCCAGAATCACCATACAAAGCCCTTCCCAGGCTCGAAATCCCAAATGGACATCAATATCACTGAAATGCACTTCAAGCTAAACTTAGGAAATTCTTCAAAATTGCTGATTTCCACAATATACCTAAACACTCCCGGGTTATCCAAAGCCCGATCCGGACATATGCCCAAGTCCGAAATCATCATACGAACCTGCAGGAACCTTCAAATCTTGATTCGGAGGTTGTTTACTAAAAATTTCAATCCTAGTCAATTTCTCCAACTTAAAGCTTCTGAAATGAGAATTTTCTTTCCAATTTGACTCCGAACTTCCCGAATTTCAATTCCGACCATACGCACAAGTCATAATACCTGAAATGAAGTTGCTCATGACTTTAAATCGATGAACGACACACTAGATCACAAAACGACCGGTCGGGTTATTACAGAAAGAGCCCCAATACGTGAGAGAAGGGCAATCATCAAAGCCTGCACTGTGCCGCAACGTTAAATCAGGCGCTTCCTGGGAGGCAACCCATGGTTTGTTGTAATTCGTCGTGCCGCAACGTTAAATCAGGCGCTTCTTGGGAGGAAACCCAATATTTTTCTTTGTTCTTATTTTTATTATTTGATTTTTGAACTATGAAAGTATTGACAGGTCTATTGATGTGCAGGGATTAAATTGTGCACGTCGGAAGGACTCGGGGTGAAGAAATCAACCCAGATATAGGTAAAAAGTGGCGAAAAAGGGAGAAATTTCGAAGGCCATACGGGCCGCTTTATTTATTTATTTTTTTGCACTTTCAGACCCCCATTGTTGCACATGTGCGGCTGTGCATTTTGTGCCCTTCACTGCCTTACGTATGCGATTGCGCACCGATCGCGGATCGACCGTGCACTGAGCGTTGTTTTTAGGTTAATTTAGTAGTTCAATTCTATTTTACTTTTTTCCTTTCTTTTGTTTATTTAGGTTTTTTGTTGTTATTTTTTCATGACTAATAAACGACTCCCTCCCACCCCCCTTATTCCTACCCTAAAATCTGGAAAACAAAAACCCTCTCTCTCAAAACACAAACGCACACCCACAATCTTCCCTTCTCCCTAATTTCAAAAACAAAATCCTACTTCCCTTTCCTCTTCTTCTCTACTCAATCACTCCCCAATCTCTATTCCTCACAAGCTTCTTCAGGTAAGTTCCATGGCTTCTATTTTCCTTTTCCTTCAGTTTTTTTTAGTTTTTCCAATTTTTTTCTTTTCTTCTTCTATTTTAATTGTATGGTAGTAGAAGTCACTGTTGTTCTTGTCTTTGCTTTGTATTACTAGTATACATGTTGGTATGTGAGGATAGTGTATTTCATCTTGTTGGGTTAGATTAGACATTGTTAAGTTTGTGGTGGATTTGAGGTATAATTGGGTGTTTAGGGAATTTGGGGTGAATTTGCACATCAAGTGTTTGTTTAAATGCCATAGTGAGTTCGTGAATATAATTGTGACCAATTGTGCGGGTGAAGTATGAGTAACCGCTATTGGTTCAAACATCCACCTTGTACTGATAGTGGTATTTGTTTTGTAGGTACTATGACACCCTCAAAGAAAAGACGAACCACATGTGCCTCTTCTAGTGGTCATGCAGGCTCGTCCCAGGCACGGGCCTCGACCAATGCACCTCAGTTTGATAGCACAAGGTTTGTATAAATATTAGCCCAAGAACGTTTTAGTCAGAAGGCTCCTAAGAAGCCCATACCAGAATGGGGTATTGGGAAGGGGGCCCTCTAGGTTGATTGCCCCAATATGTATTAGGAGTTGGTTCGGCACAGGCTGGATAGTTTCTTTGAAGAACCTGAGGAGGCCAACTTGATGGTTGTACGATAGTTCTATGAGAACTGCTCTAAACATGAGGATCATATTTGCACTGTACGACAAAAGAGTGTTGATGCATCGATAGACGCCATTAGGAGGGCGTACCAGTTGCCAGTATTTGGTGGGGCGGAGGACTATTATGATACGTATAGGCAAGAACCAACCACCTGTAACCTGTTTTTCAGAACAATTGTGTGCCAAATAAAGACATAGTGTGGGTTACACTGGGAAAGAAGTTCCACTCGGCCTCACTCACCTTTGAAGGGAAGTGTTGGATTTATATCATCAATATCCGCATGCTACCTTCCTCCAACACCACTGAGGTGAATGGTCCCAGAGCTGCATTGATCCGGTGCTTCATGAATCGCCACGATTTTGATGTGGCTAAGGTTATTCACGACGAGATGTTCAACTGTTGTCCAGTGCACAGATATGGGTTCTTCTTCCCTTCACTAGCCACTAGATTATGCCGGGCAACACGGGTTCCAGAGAACAAGAACATGAATGGAAGAGTAAAAAAAGAACCAAAGTTCGAGAGGATAAAGTGACCATTGGGAAGGATCCTGTGGTACCTGGCAGAGCTAATAGTGATGACTCTGATTCGTCAGAGGAGGGAGATAAAGGGCAGGCTGAGGTTGGGGCTGAGTCACCCCCACACGAGCAAGTTAGGGAGGCTGAGGGAATAATTATGGTCAGACGAAATACACGGATAACGGCCTT
Source organism: Nicotiana knightiana (assembly GCA_005239525.1). Classification (NCBI taxonomy): domain Eukaryota; kingdom Viridiplantae; phylum Streptophyta; class Magnoliopsida; order Solanales; family Solanaceae; genus Nicotiana; species Nicotiana knightiana. The sequence continues at coordinate 26,209 of ML422982.1, read as the reverse complement.
AGAGCATGAAATGGCAGGGTTGTGCACTTCTATCACAGAATTGGGGACTCGAGTTGATGCATTGGCTACCCAAAATGCAAAATCTGAGAAGAAGATCATGGCTTGGATGCCTGCGATGGGGAGGTCTTGCCATCTCGACCCCGGCACTGTCTTTGATCAAGATTGATGTACAAGGGAAGTTTCCTTTACCTCACATTTTTTTGTGTTGCATGGGGACATGCCACCATTTTAAGTGTGGAGTGGGGGATATTTTGTATGTATGTTGTATGTATATACAGTAGTGTAGTTTCGTTAGTTAACTAATTTATTCAAAAGTTTGATTTGTCACGACAATGGATATCATTTGACGGGTTTCTTGAGGGATTCAAGTCGAAGAAGAAAAAAAAAATTTCTTTTGTGGTAGTGTATCAGTATCCCCTTGGTTTTTATTTGGGCCACAGTTCTTTTTCAAAGGTTTCGTTTGAACTGGGTGTAGTTAGTTTTTATTTTTTAGGTTAGGAACCTGTGGGTTATGGGCTTAAATGTAAATAGGATCTCTTAACTTCGTTATGCCTTGAATATAGAGGCTCAATTGTTGATTCTTGTAAAAGTGCCTTAAATTGTATGATCTTAACTTGGCTTAAGTACCCTGAATAGAGTGTTTTGATGATCCGATCTGGAGTGACTCTTGTGCCATGTGTGTGTGAGGCTTGTTGTATTCTGTACACTGCATTTGATGCCTAGAACTTGCCTCGTGTGTTTGCAAAGCGAAATAGTAGTCTTGTTCAGTCTTGAAAGTGATATAGGAGTTTCTTTGTTGAGCCATATATATATTACACCCACCTAATTGTTATGTATCGTAGTTAACCCCTTTGAGTTTGTAATCCTATTTCTTTGGAAACCACATTACAAGCCTTACCTCTTTGCTTGAATTAACCATCTATTTGAACCAGTTCACTTCTCATGAGCACTTGAATTGCTATGAGTATAAAGGTTAAAGTGTGGGGTGGTTGGTGGGGCTTTTGAGTGGAACTAATGAAATAAGGAGAAAGGTGCACTGTGTTGAAAAAAATAATAATAAAAGCCACGTGAAATTAAAAAAATAACAATAAAATCCATGTGAAATGAAAAAAAAAATTGTATTGTGGTGAATAATATTCCTTTGGGGGATTTTGATGTAGTTGTGCTTAAAGAAGTATGGGGTAATATACGTTGATGTGAAGGTGGAATGTTGGTTTGACATAAGTATGGACTTGAATGTTAAGGAATATGTATTAAACTGCTTAGGGAGGTGTAGTCACTCTTCATCCAAATATATCCTACCCAACCCGTAGCCTACATTACAACCAAATAAAGTCCTACTTGATCCTAGACTGAATGAGCTCGATTAGTAGATTAGTACACTACAGGCAAGCCTATGGAACATCTTTTGTGGCACAAGAATATCGTTTATGAGGGTGAGTGAATTCTGTCTATTTTGAAGTTCCTCATTGTGCGTGAATTTTATTGATTGTGGAATGAGTCTCTTTTGTTGTGAGCAGGCACTTGATTCATGAAAGAAGGGTAATTCTTGACCTCTAAGTTAGAGTAAGTGAGTAAGTTAGGAATATTGCATGGCGTGTGGGAGTCAACTCTTGAGGTGAAGATGTTACACTACTGTGCTCAATCTATGTGAAATATTCTTGGTGTGATGAGTTAGGGAAGTCACTTAGTAAAGTTAGGCCTCTGATGAGTGTGGTTTGATTGCTCGGGGACGAGCAATGGTTTAAGTGTGGGGTATTGATAGTAGGCTATAATTGTGTAGTTTAGCTACTATTTGCACTCTAACTTGGCTGAACTTTATTGATAATTGAATGTTAAATGATAACAAATTGCTCTAATTGAGAACTTTATGCTTTGTAGGAGCAATTCCGGGCTATGAAGACGTTAAAGAGTGTTTTGGAGCTAATATGGAGCATTGAAGGCCAATCGGAGGTTAAAGCGCTTAAAAATAAGAAAGAAAAAAAGCTGCAAAAACATCCTTCAGGTGTGCGGTCTATGCACGGCCGTGCACTGGCCGCGCATGTCAGGCAGAACACTGGCTAAAGTGCACGATCGATGCGCGGTCAGTGCGCACGTGCTTCCGAGAAAAATAGTCCAAGGCCAATTTTGTAATTTCAAAGGTGACTAACCTTGACCTATATGAAGCGAAGCTCGCCCAAAAAGAGGGTATCTTTGGTTTTAGAAGAATTTTGGAGGCAAGAACACAAAAGGAGCAGGACAGAGAATTTCTCTACAAGTTTTTCGTCTTCTTCTTCTTAATTCCGTTGTTGGTTATGACTTTTTATATTGTAATCTTGCATAGTAGTATGAGTAGCTAAACCTGTCATCTAGGGTTGATGGAACCAATTGTTGGATGAAGTCTTGATTATATTTTGATATAATTGAGCCGTTTTTACTCTACAATTGTTCAACTATGTGTTTCTTGTGATTAATTGAAAGGGCCCTTGATTAATCGTGTCTAGTTATCTTGTGTTGCTTGAGAAAGAACTCTTAATTAGATTGTTGTTGAACAACGCCACTTTCGAGTAAGTTAAGAGATTAATTACTTGAATTTAAAAGCGGGATTAGAGATAACAAAGCTTTGGTGTGATATTTACGAGTTGTACAAATTGTCAACTAAAGTAGTTCGAGAGAATGCTTCTAGTAAATTATCATAATTGATCGAGAGATAATTACGGTAAACAAGAACTCATAATATTGTTACGACGAGATTATAGCTAACGTGTCAAGAATTAATATGATAATTGGTGAAATCAATAACCATAGATCCTTTTACCCTTGAATTCAACTTCATTCTTTCTTATTGTTAGTTTCTATTGTCATTTTTCCTTAGTTAAATAATTTCTGTTGATTATCAAATAAAATCTTGAACTCTGAAAATTGTCTGAGCTTATCATTAGCGATACTAAAAGTTGTAGCAAATAGGTTAGTTTCCTGTGGGATTCGACTCCGGACTCTTGAACCGGATTATTTTTGCAGCGACCGCTTAGCCCTTTTTATAAGTCAGAGTTGGGAGTAATCAATCACCAATTGAATACTATCTAAGAATCAAGAATTAAACTTGAACGTGTTGATTTCTTGATCACCAATTGAATACTATCTAAGAATCAAGAATTAAACTCGAACGTGAGAATTCTAGATTGCACATAGGATTGTGTAGAGAAAGTTCTTGAACCTATGCATCGGGGAACAGAGTCACGATTAGGAACCTATGCATCGGGGAACATATACCACTTTTGTCACGACCCAAACCGATGGGCCACGACGGGCACCCGGTGCCTTACCAATTCATGTATCAACGTAAAATATCTTTCTTATCATACCATCATAGGTAAATGGGCCAAAAGGGTTGTCATGAGATAACCAGAATAAACATAAGGTAATACTAGACATAGGACGACCCAACATTATATAGAAACTTATACATGTGACATACAGGCCATAAGGCTGATATGATCATTTGTATATTCAAAACATAGGAAGACAAGGCCACACAAGTATCCATATACATGACATCTATCTACAAGCTTCTAAGAGTACAAAAATGTCACAAAGGTCGGGATAGGGCCCTCCCAAACTTAATCAATCCATGTCCAAATCATACTGACAAAATAGGCAACTCCGGAGCAGTGGAGTGTACCAACACCTTCCGCTGAGCTGATAGCCTATTAGGACGACTGTCAACCTGTCTATCAGGACCAGCGGGCATGAAGCACACGTCCCCAGACAAAAGGGACGTCAATACAAATAAAGTACCGAGTATGTAAGGCATGAAAGCAGTATTTAAAAGACATGAAAGAAACATGGAGTAAAGAACTCAACCTGTAAGTCTAAATAGCTCTGTGAATCATGAAGCATTTATAATGCCATGCATATGTGTATAAATGTCATATCATACATAGGTATATGCGTACATAACATCATTAAGACTCTGAGGGCATTCCAGCATATCATCTCGATCTCTAATCATCAATGTATACCAGTTGATCAGGTGGTGTGCGTCTATAATGCCATAACCTTTCTCCATAGCCCATATAAATATGATATACACGTATATAACGTCATTTGTCATTTGGTCATGGGTCAATGTACATGTATAAATGAATACAATGCATAAGAAGTAAGTCAATAAGATCTCTCGGGATGTCATAAGATCAATATACCTTCGGTTAATATCATGAAATAAACTTTATCAACTTACATATTTTCTAAGACCCATGAACAGACGATATAATAATAGGACACATGGGGAATCAAGAACATAGGAACCCCTAGTACTTCTAATAATAGAGTCATTTGTAAAAGTTTCGCATTTGCTCATTTCGTTTGTATCATATGCATCACACCAAAAGGAAAGAAGGGATAGCTTTAACATACCTTAACCCCATCGAGTCCTTAATACCTCCCAAGCAACTCTTCAAATAACTCAACTCAATCTACTATAGCATAAGAAGATTCAAAATCAGCGATGAGTAAAGGCTAAGTCTGTAACTTAAACTAGTAGCTCGTTTACGTAAATTCTGGCAGCATCTTCCCTGTAACAAGGGCCTCCTCTAATACCATATACCAACAACAACAACCAGAGCAATACGATAAGAACAACATCAATAATAGGGTAAAAACATTTCGCTCATATATCATCAACATATCTCAACGAGCGCAAGCTCGGATTGAATCCTTTTAGCGCCCTTCAGTCCCATTATCATACATTAGTTAACTTAAAAATGTGTCCAGCATGATACCAAGTAAAATCGGAGGACTTCCAACCTCCCATTAATCACCTTATCCACACTCAAACAACCCAAAAATCCAACAACAACAAAAAGTAAAACTTTCCATTGTTATATTGTCCTTTATCTTCTTATTCATAATACAACGATACCTACATCTAGAAAGACAACTGGTAAGAGATTGAATGTGGATGTGGAAGAGTTGAGTTAGAGGAACTCGATTTTGCATCATGCTTATGATGAATAAATGTGAGGTTTTCAGTAGATCATGTGTGTACTAAGACGTGTAAGCTTCTTGATAAGTAGCCCTAAGGAATGAATATCTATCCACCCATATGGTTTAAAGCAACGAGATAATCAGAAGGTAAATAAAAGTTTCAACAAGTAAATTAAGCACGGTAAAGAAGGGTATGAGGTACCCAGTTAGTGAATATTATCAGTATTTACAATTCAGGTAGAGAAATATAAGCATTTTGAGTTACTTTCAACAACCACAAAGATATATACAGTTGACCACACCCATCTTAGTTATTCCCTATGGGAGCTAACAGATATTGTTTAAAAGAAGGATGTGATATCAGGATCCAGTTGGGGTTAGAGTAACCCAAAATTGTGGATGGATTGTTATCATTAGCTAACATTCCCGAAGGATAGTGCAAAACATGGTAATAGTTTCTGAAATGTGTGTGTGTGTGTATATTATATATATATATATATATATATATATATATATATATATATGCATTCTTGTTGATTCTATCTCCATAGACATATAGGCATTTAGGTTAGCTTGAAAAGGCGAGTAAGATCTTGATGAATTCTTATGAGAAATACTAATATTGTTAGTTAATAAACCAGATAAATTATTAGCCAATTCAAGTGAAAAGTACAAAGGATTATTAGATAGCTCATAGCCCTAGATCATTTGATTGATAATACCAAAATCTTCTCTTTCTTTGTTTAGAGTTCATTAGTTATTTTCTTTTTCTTTAGTTAGTTTAGACTCAAATACTTTTGGTTTTGATTCTGGTTGAGATAATCGAAATTATTTAATCTAGTTAATAGTTAATAACAAGTCCTCGTAGTAATGATACCATACTTATTACTTTATTACTTGTCGACTGCGTAAACTTACGTGTGTGTTTGGCCCCAACACTTAACGAGAAAAAGTTGTTCAAACTCTCACAAAGAATTTGGGGTGATGACAGTCCAATTTCCAAAGATAAGGGAGCATCTAAGGTTGATGACAGAGTGCCGAAAGCTAGTAAAAAGAATTGTTACAAACGAAAAGAACATTGTGCGTTGGTAGTTCAGGACAATGTTCGAGTTTGGTTAGTGCGGTGGAAGTGCTGAAAACCTAGAAGATTGGTTTAGGAGGAACCTTGATTTGGTTAGTAAGGAGCAGAGGCAGGAAAATATTGAAGAAGTCACAATGTATGAAGATTGCTAGGGCTACACAGTAGTCGTCAACTACCATAGAGGCCGTGATGGCACATAACCTCTAAAACTAGGCAACCTGATCACTTATCACCATTTAAATCATTAAATATGATAGAATAAATCAGGGATTAACATAAATTCAAAAATAAAGGTGATACAAGCTAACACAACGATAATCACAACATATTCCCAAAACTAGGTAATATAGAGTCACGAGCTCTAACTGAATACATGAGACTAGCACAAAATATAGTACTATTTGAAATACATAAACAATAGAAATACAGTAAGGAGAGAGATTTCGAGGCCTACGAATGGAAGAACAAGGATACCTTGAAGTCTCCAATAAGCACAACGCCCCTATCGATTAGCCCGATCCAAAGTACCTGGATCTGCACAAAAATATGCAAAAATGTAGTATGATTACACCACAATCGGTACCCAATAAGTATCAGGACTAACCTCGGTGGAGTAGTGATGAAGTTTAAGTCGTGTAATACCCACTAGACAAATAACATGTGAAATATATTAGAATATGTATAACAGAGACACTATCAACAACCTCGTAGAATGTAGGATAACAAGTCAATATAATAAATCTCATCTTTTTCAACAAAAAACGAATAGGAGTGGGGCATGTGATAGCATATCAAATTTAACCATTAACTCACAGAAGTACAAGACAAAAACTTTAAAAAACAAGTATGTAATCAAAATATCAACCCCGTCTCAACACAAAAACAACATCAAGAAAGACTCCCCAAAATATCACATAACATCAACAACAATGCCACCCTTATATCGCCGCTTGCACATAATTAATTAAATGCCTTCCTTATGTCGCCTCATGCGTATATCACCACCATTACCTCACTGTATACACATCACAATGAAATGCCTCCTTTATGTCGCCGCATGCGCATCTTGCCACCCTTATACTCCACACAACGAAAATCAACTTGCAGCATGTCCACATGCACCATAATATCACAAAATAAATATACCCAAAGTTTCATCAAGATACAAGCTCGCAATATATCAGTAAAGTGCGCAAGGACATGACAATAACAAAAAAGTGCAGAGGAGTATTCAACATAAGGCATGACTAAGGATAAGTCAAAATAGCAATCATGATCATGTAGTCACAAGGTATTTTAAACATATTCCATATAAAGTTTATTATCAAGTTAAGGCATATTAATAGCCTACGATCTAATCTAGTCAAAAATCACACATATCACCCGTATAATCGTCACCTTCTGCACACGTCACTTTTCACATAACACAATTAGGCAATGAAGGCTAAATCCTAAGGGGTTCCCTCCCCCCCCCCCCCCCCCCCCCCCCCCCCCCCCCCCCCCTCTAAGATCCAAATTAATGCTCTAAAAACCCTTGCTCCTCAAATACGTCTCAAACCGGTCAAATCTAGAAAAAATAACTCCATTCAAACATGACTATAAAGATTGATTTCATTAAATAAATACTCGATCTTTAACAAAAATAAAAATTCAACCAAAACATCAAGCCGGAACTGCCTCCTGAAACTCGTTAAAATCCACAAATTTCTAACACTCATTCACATACGAGTCCAATCATACAAGTTTAATCCAAATCCGACTCCGAATTGTGGTTCAAATTCTAATTTTTTATTTAGAAAAGTTTTGTCAAAATCCCTAATTATTCACTTAGATTCATCATTCAAATGTTAAAATCAAGGATGGAATCATGAATACTAACCAAATCCGAGTCAAGGATACTTATCCCAATCTGAATCTTGAAATTCGCTGAAAAAATCGCCCAAAGCCGAGCTATAAATCTCAAAATATGATCAAATAACTCAACGCCTCAAAATAGAATTATTTAAGTCTACCCAGGGGTCCCCTTCGCGATCGCGGAATCAACATTGCGATAGTGAAGCACAAGTCACAGTTGCTGCCAAAAGACCCTAGGTGTTTGCGCCAACAAGCCCGCGATCATGTTACACAAGACCTCAGGCCTATGAGAACACAGTGCCTCTCTGCAAACGCGAAGGCTAAATGATCTGCCTTCCCCCCATCTGAACATACACCAATGCGATCACAGAGAACAATCATGAAAGCGTAGCTTCAGCCCCCAGCAGTTCGCGATCGTGACCAACCCAATGCGAACGTGAAATAAAAAATATGCCAGCCACAAAACACACTTCCGCGATCGCGATAGACCTTCTGCGATCACGGAGAACAATAAAATACCATAAAACTAGCAGTTCTAAAATAAGAGAAAATGGTCTGAAGCCTATTCGGGACACACCCAAGGCCTCCGCGACCCCGTCCAATCATACCGACCACTCCTAACATAACATAGACCTACTCGAGACCTCAAATCACATCAAATAACATCAAAACCACGAATCGCACACCAATTCAAGCTTAATGAGAAATATTTCAAATTTACAGCTTCCAAGCTTACGCCGAACATGCCTAACAACTCGGAATGACCTCAAATTTTATGCACAAGACATAAATCACCATACAAATCAATTCCAAGGATCGAAATTCCAAACGAACATCGATAACCACAAAGTCAACTATGGGTCAAACCTATGAACTTCTAAACCTTAAAACTTCCAACTTTCGCCAATTTGAGCCAAATCAACCTAGGAACCTCCAAATCTAACTTCGAACATATGCCTAAGTCCAAAATCACTATCCGAACCTAACAGAACCATCAAACTCCAATCCGAGGTCAAACACACAAAAATTAACTTGGTCAATACCTTCAACTTTAGCTTCCAAACTAGGAACTATGTGCTCCAATTCAATCTAAAACCTCCCCGAAACAAAAACAACCATCCCTGCAATTCACATAACAATAAATACACCTACGGAAAGCATAAAATAAGGGAATGTGACAAATACACAAAATGACCGGCTGACTTGTTATATTCTCCCCCTTTTAAACAAATGTTCATCCTCGAATGAGTTTAGAAACATACCTGAAGTGCCAAAAAGATGAGGATATCTGCTCCACATATCATGCTCGGTCTCCCAAGTCGCCTCCTCGATCGGTTGACCTATCCACTAGACCTTCACTGATGCAATAATCTTCGGCCTCAACTTTCGAACCTGCCTATCTAAAACGGCTACCGGCTCCTCAATATAAGTCAAATCCTTATCCAACTGCACCGATCTAAAATCTAACACATGTGACAGATCTCTATAGTACTTTTGGAGCATGGAATATTGGATGAAATACCCATAAGCTGGGTATCAAAGCAAGTCTTTAGGACACCTCACTAACTCTCTCTAGAGTCTCAAAAGGACCAATATACTGAGGGTTCAACTTGCCCTTCTTCCTGAACCTCATCACACCCTTTTGGGGAAACTCTAAGTAGAACCCTCTTACCCAACATGAATGCCACATCACGAGCCTTCCTACCCGCATAACTCTTTTGCATGGACTGCGCTGTACGAAGCCGCTCCTGAATCAATTTCACCTTCTCCAAAGTAGCACAAACCAGATTAGTGCCCAACAACCTAGCATCCCGAGGCTCAAACCAACCAACTGGAGAACAACATCACCTTCCATATAAGGCCTCATATGAAGCCATCTAGGTGCTCAACTGATAGTTGTTGTAGGCAAACTCAGCTAACGGTAGAAACTAATCCCACTGACCCCCAAAATTAATAACACGCATCACAACATGTCCTCCAAGATATGAATAGTGCGATCAGACTGTGTGTCCATCTGTGGATGAAATGTTATACTCAGCTCGACCTGTGTGCCAAAATCACACTGCATGGCTCTCCATAAATGTGATGTAAACTAGGTGCCTCGATCCGAGATGATACACACATGCACACCATGCAGGTGAACAACCTTTCTAAGATAAATCCAAGCTAGTTGATCTGAAGTGTAGGTTGTCATGACTGGAATGAAGTGCGCAGACTTGGTCAGTCTATCCATAATGACCCACACGATATCAAATCTCCTCAAGGTCTGTGGCAGCCCAACCACAAAATCCATAGTGATATGATCCTACTTCCACTCCGGAATATCTAGCCTCTAAAGGAGACCACCTGATCTCTAATACTCATACTTAACATGCTGACTGTTCAAACACTACACCACATACTCAACAATATCTTTCTTCATCCTTTTCCACCAGTAGTGCTTCTTCAAATCATGGACATCTTCGCAACACCAAATGAATACAATACCGCGAACTATGGGACTCCTCAAGAATCAACTCCCGCAACCCATCCACATTATGCACACAAATCCGGCCCTATAACCTCAATACCCTATCATCACCAATATTTACCTCTTTAGCATCACCTTGTTGTATCGTGTCCTTAAGGACAAGCAAGTGGGGATTATCATAAAAACGCGCCATGATGCGCTCAAACAAGGAGGACCGTGATACAACACAAGTAACAAATATACTAAGCTCCTAAATACCAACCTCACGAACTTGTTGTCCAAAGCCTAAACATCCAAAGCTAACGGTCTCTCCCCAACTGAAATAAGAGCAAGGGTCCCCATGCTCTCCGCCTTCCTACTCAAAGCGTTGTCCACCACATTGGCCTTCCTGGGATGATAAATAACAATGATATCATAGTCCTTTAGTAGCTCTAACCACCTCCATTACCTCAAGTTTAAATCCTTTTTCTTGAATAGTTGTTGGAGACTACGATGATCCATGAAATCCTCAGAAAACACGCCTTAAAGATAGTTCCTCCAAATCTTAAGTGTGTGAACAATGGATGCTAACTCCAAATCATGCACTGGGTAGTTCTTCTCATGGGGCTTCAACTGACGCGAAGCATAAGCAATCGCTCATATTACACCCCATGTTTTCATACGTGAAAGTACGCCATAAGTAAATTGACATAAGCTCGGGAATGAGATTATATTGAGGTTATAGGTATTATGCTATTTAAAACAAGTAATAAGTAAATTCGTGAAGGTAAGAGAGTAAGAAAATCAAAGAAAATGAGTTTCATCGAAGTTTGACATTTTGAGATAAAATACGGTCCAAGCTATGATACCCCGTAATTATGGACTAGTGCTATACAAGGTACCACATGACCATGATAGTGAGGTGTATAAAGTATGTTAAAGTGAGTAGTAATTTAAGTAGTTTGAGATAATTCTTAATTATGTAGATAATTAGATAATTAGGGATTTTTAGTGGGAGATTAATTAATCATTTTTGGATAAGATTGATGGGCCTCCCATGTGGAAGCAAGGGAATAAGGATTCTAAAGCTAATTGTGACTCTTACTCATGTAATAAAGGTGGCACATGTAGAGAAAAGTTTGGCTAAGTCATCAAAAGTCCGGGCCCACACCTAAAGACTTAAAAACCATTCTAATTCATTTTGTATCTCTACAAAATAATGAAAAGCTTCAGAGAGAAAATTTCATCTAAGATCATATATGATAGTAACGTAAGTTACTTCAATTCATACGAGACTTCTTAGCATAATATCAACGGGATTTTGCGGTTCTAAGGGAGTATGGTACAATCTTTCTCAAATAATATCATATGAATTTTTCCCTACTTTAATACGTCATTACATGTTTTGTCGCAATTAACATGTGTTAGAGAGATTGTCAAGATAATCTTCAGGTATATTAAGGCTATCCCTTCTTTCCTTTTTGGCATGATCCACACGATACAAATGAAACGAGCAAATGCATAACTTTCATAAATGACTTTATTCATAGAAATACTAGAGATGCCTATGTTCTTGATTCCTTATGTGTCTTATTGTTCTATCATCTGTTCATGGATCTCAAAAAATACGTAAGTTGATAAAGTTTATTTCATGATATTATCAAAGGCATAATGGTCTTATGACATTCTGAGAGATTTTATTGATGTACTCCTCATGCATTGCATTCATTTACATTGACCCATGACCAGATGGCGTTATATATGGGATATGGAAAAAGGTTACGTCGTTGTATACGCACCACCACCTGATCAGCTGGTATACGTTGATGATTTGCCCATAATGGCTGAGTTGATATAATGGGATGCCCTTAGAGGTTTGATGATGTTATGAACGCATATACCTATGCATGGTACGACATTTATAGGCATATGCATGACATTATAAATATTAACGATTCACATAGTTATTCAGACTTACATGTTGAGTCTTTTACTTCATGTTTATCTCATGAATCGGTACATTATTTGTATTGACGTCCCTTTTCCTAGGGATGCTGCGTTCATGCACGCTGGTCCCGATAGACAGGTTGAGAGCCCTTCAAGTAAGTTATCAGCTCAGTGGAAGGTGTTGGCGTGCTCCATTTGCTCTGGAGTTGCCTATTTGGTCAGTATGCATTGGACATGTATTGATTTATATGTCGGGGCTCTGATGACATTTATGTACTCTTAGAGGCTTGTAGACATATGTCATGTATGTGGAAGATTGTATGGCCTTGTCGGCCTATATTCAGTGTACGAGTGATTATTTTGGCCTTATAGGCACGTATGTCATATGTGTAAGTTTGTATTACATGTTGGGTCGTCCTATGTCGAATTTTCCCTCATGTTTCATTCTAGTTATCTCATGACAATATGTTTGGTTCATTTACCTATGATAGTATGATACGAAAGGTACGTTATATTGGTACTCGATTGAGTAAGGTACCAGGTGCACGTCGCGGCACATTGGTTTGGGTCGTGACAACTCCACCATCCTGCATGAATACACACCCCAATGAAGCATCATAGTAGACTGTATATGAACCCGATGCGGTAGATCCTAAGAAGATAGAGGCAGTTCAGCATTGGCCTAGATCTAATTCAGCTACAGAGATTCATAGTTTCTTGGGTTTGGCAGGCTACTATTGTCTGTTCGTGGAAAGGGGTTTCGTCTATCTCAGACCCATTGACCAAGTTGACCTAGAATGGTGCACTTTTCAGATGGTCTGATGAGTATGATGAGAGCTTTCAGAAGCTCAAGGTTGCCTTGACTACAGCCCTAGTGGTTGCCCACAGGTTTGGGAACTTATATTGTGTAGATGCATCACGTATTGGAATTGGCGCGGTATTGATGTAGGATTGTACGGTGATTACCTACGTGTATCGTCTGTTGAAGTTCCATGAGAAGAATTACCCTATGCATGACTTGGAGTTAGCAGCCATTGTTCACACGCTCAAGATTTGGAGGCACTATGTGATGACCCGGCGCGTCATCATGCCATATAGGCGCAATTTGGCATATATTAATGACATGTGGAAGCTTACATAAGAGGAACGCTAGCATTTGTGAGAAGATTCTAAAGAAGTATGGACATTTCCTTGGGAAGACCCTAGATCCTTATGAAATTTCTAGGAAAGCCCTTGGAATCTTCTAGGCTTGTAGAAAATTCTAGAGGGTGTACTTATTTATAAAAATGGAAGGACTTGTGGAACAATTATTATTTACACACTAGCCCCTAGGTGATTAGTATAAATAGGGGGCATTCTTTTGTAAATTCATCAAGCAAAATATTCAAGTTCTCTCTAATACAAAGCTTCCCTTAACAATTCTCTTATGCTCTTTCTACCATTCTCTTAGAGATCTTGAGTGTAGTAAGGTTGACTTGGCATAGCAAGAACGTGAGCAAGTTCTGCAAGATCGGGAGCAAGTTGTCAAGTGCCATACATGTACTTTGTTAACGACTTAGGACGTGACAACGTGGTATCAGAGCGAAGGTTGAAACTAAGGGAATGGCGAACGACGAAGAAACTAACACTGCCAACACCCAAGCCAATGTCATCCAGGATACTTCTGGCAAGAGCGGCCGTAACAAAAAGAGGAATGCCACCAACAAGAGCCAGGAGGTTCCACCTAAGGTTGTGTCAAACGAAGGGCTTACATCCCAAGAACCATCTGCCATGGAGGTGAGCGAGGATGAATTGGAGGTCCTGTCTGAGGATTTCTCGCTCGGTAAAGAGTGGGTGATGAAGATGAACGTGGGGATGGATGTCGTGGAGATATTTGGCCAACGCTTGGGTAAGATGGAAGGTACCCTTAGCGTTATTGAGGGGCACACTCTTGAATATATTGAGAGTATCTGAAATGACTTGGAGGGACGTACACAGACCGAGATGGAACTAAGGCAAACCATCACTGCCTTAGAGTGCAGACTTGTGGAGATTTTGAGTACTATCGATGCTATGAAGGCAAAGATAGAGTCACTCGAGGAGAATGTTAGTGTTGGCGTGACCAAGGTAGCCAGCAATGTTGTGGTGACGAAAGAGGCTAAGATAAAGGCTCCGAAACCCCCGGTGTTCAAAGGTGTTCGTGATGCAAAATAAGTGGAAAACTTCCTTTGGCACTTGGAGAACTACTTCATGCACATAAAAGTGAGGGACGACAAGGCCAAGATCAACACTACCGTGTTGTACCTCTCAGAGACCCCCATGCTATGGTGGAGAAGAAAGATGGCCGACGTGGATAAAGGTCTATGTACTATTAGCACATGAGATCAGTTCAAAGCCGAGTTCAAGCGATAATTCTTCCCAAACAATGTCCTGTACGAGGCAAGGCGCAAACTTAGGGAGTTTAAGCAAACAGGGAGCATACGTGACTATGTCAAGCAGTTCACTACCCTTATGCTTCAAATTCCCAATCTGACCAATGATGACTTGTTGTTCCACTTCATGGACGGGTTGCAAAATTGGGCTAAACAAGAGTTACAACGTCGGCAAGTCGCGGATATAGACCAAGACATAGTGGAGGTTGAATCATTGATGGATTTCAGGCATGACAAGCACGACAAAGGCAAAGGCAAGGAGTCAAAGGTTAACAATGTCAAAGGTGGGAGACTGTGGCAAAGGCAAGGAGATACAACAACAATATTACAAGACTCAACATTCCAAAAATTCGAGTAGCCAGCAAGGCTACGCCGAGAATAAGGCACAGGCCGAGAAGAAGGGATGTTACATATGCGGAGGGCCGCACGGCTTCAGGAATTGTCCCGACCTATAGAGCCTCAGCGCCATGGTCCGTGAATGGAAGGAGAAGCCGCAAGGGGAGAGTTCGGGAACCGCACAGTTGGGTATGATCGGATTATGTGGTATTGTCACGAAGCAAACTATCCAACCTACTGAGAATGGAAATCAGTACGTGGATCTCACTATCAACAACAAGCCCGCTCGTGCAATGGTGGATACTGGAGCAACTCATAATTTCGTGACTGAGGCTGCCGCAAAGAGATTAGAATTGAAGATTTATCCAACCAACTCTCGCGTCAAGACCGTGAATTCCGAGGTATAAAATGCTCGTGGGGTAGCTAATGGAGTTGGTGTCAAATTGGGAAATTGAAAAGGTATTACAAACTTTACCGTAACCACTATGGATATCTTTGACATCATACTGGGGAAAGAGTTCTTTAGACATTGTCATACTTTGATCGACCCCTACCTCCAACGTCTCTTGGTTATGGAGCAAGAAGGAGATTGCATGGTACCTACAGTGACTATGCCACACAAACAGATCCAAGCACAACTCTCAGTCGTGCAGGTTGTCAAGGGGATCAAGAAGGGGGAGCCAATGTTCGTGGCAACCATTGCAAGTCTAGAGGAGGATAAGAGTTTTCAAGAGATATTGCCGCCTTGCATAAAGAAGTTGCTTGAGGAAAACAAAGATGTCATGCCCGAGGAGTTGCCTAAGCACTTGCCGCCTAGGCGAGAGGTGGATCACAAGATTGCGTTAGAGCCAGGGGATAAGCCACCCGCATTTTCCCCATATCTTATGGCACCGCCCGAGCTAGAGGAGCTCAGGAAACAATTGAAAGAGCTGCTAGATGCTGGTCACATTTGCCCATCAAAGGCACCTTTCGGCATACCAGTATTGTTCCAAAAGAAGAAGGATGGGTCACTGCGCTTGTGCATAGATTACCGAGCACTTTATAAGGTCACATTGAAGAATAAGTACCCAATCCCACTCATTGTTGACTTGTTCGATAGACTTGGGCCAAGTCCTTTACCAAGGTGGATCTTCGCTAGGGCTACTGCCAGGTTTGGGTTGCAGAAGGGGATGAGCCGAAGACAGCATATGTGAAGAGATATAGAGCCTTTGAGTGGTTGGTGATGCCCTTTGGCTTAACCAATGCACCGGCCACATTTTGCACCCTTATGAACAAGATTTTTCATCCTTACCTTGATCATTTCGTGGTAGTCTACCTAGACGACTTAGTCATCTACAGCAACACCTTAGAGTAGCACATGGATCACTTAAGGAAGGTTTTCCAAGTCTTGCGGGAGAACGAGCTATACATCAAGAGGGAGAAATGTGAGTTCGCACAATCAAAGGTGCACTTCTTGGGCCATATCATTAGCAATTGCGAGCTACGCATGGACGAGGCTAAGGTGCGTGCTATCCAGGAGTGAGAGGCACCTACAAAGGTAACTGAGTTGAGATCCTTCCTTGGCCTTGTTAACTATTATCTCCGGTTCATCAGTGGCTACTCAGCAAAGGCCACACCATTGACGAAGTTGCTAAAGAAGAACAAACCATGGGTTTGGACGGAGCATTGTCAAAGGGCGTTTGAAGACCTCAAGGCAGCTGTAACAAAGGAGCCAGTCTTGGCATTACCTGACTTTTCCAAGACATTTGAGGTGCATACAGATGCCTCAGATTTTGTCATTAGGGGTGTCTTGATGCAGGGATAAGCATCATATAACATTTGAGAGCTGCAAGTTAAATAAGGCAGAACGACGTTACACGGTGCAAGAGAAAGAGATGACTGCCATTGTGTGTTGCCTTCGTGCATGGAGACATTATTTGCTCGGGTCAAGGTTCGTGGTCAAGACCGAAAATGTAGCTACTAGCTACTTTCAGACGCAGAAGAAGCTCACACCAAAACAGGCTAGGTGGCAGGATTTCTTGGCCGAATTTGATTATGTGCTGGAGTATAAGCTAGGCAAAGGTAACGTTATAGCCGATGCCTTAAGCCGGAAAGCCGAACTTTCTGTAATCACTTCAACAAGATGGGACATTTGTGAGGCTATAAAAGAAGGCATGCAGCATGATCCCGCAGCCAAACAACATATCGAGTTAGCCAACCAAGGCAATACGAGACAATTTTGGGTCGAAGACGACCTACTACTTACCACAGGTCGGCGGGTCTACGTGCCTAAGTTTGGAGACATCAGATGGCGGATCATTAGGGAGAGTCATGATACAATGTGGGCTGGTCATTCAGGCCAACATCGCACTAGGGCCTTGGTTGAGTTGGTCTACTATTGGCCACGCATGCGAGATGACATAGAGTGTTATGTGCAGACATGTCTTATCTGTCAACAGGACAAGGTTGAGCAACAAAAACCTGGAGGACTTTTGGAGCCACTGCTAGTTGCAGAACGTCCATGGGAGGGCGTGACTATGGACTTTATCACTTGCCTACCGAAGTCTGGCGGTTATGGTACTATTATGGTGTTGGTGGATAGATTTTCCAAATATGCCACCTTCAAGCCTGCCTCACCAGGTTGCACTGCCAAGGAAGCCGCCAAACTATTCTTTAAGAACGTGGTGAAGAATTGGGGCTTACCAAGTCATATTATCAGTGATCGATACCCCCATTTTACTGGAAACTTTTGGAAAGAGTTATTCGACATACTTAGCACGGAACTGCACTTTTCCACTAGTTTCCACCCACAAACGGAACGGGTCAATGCCTTACTAGAATGCTACTTGAGGCATAATGTAAGCGCGCATCAGAAAGATTGGGCAAGGCTCCTAGACATCGCTCAATTCTCTTATAACTTGCAGAGGAGTGAGTCCACGGGGCGGACACCATTTGAGCTAGCCACAGGCCAACAGCCACAAACTCCACATTCATTACCAGTCGCGTTCGAGGGAAAGAGTTTGGGGGCTTACCATATGGCCAAAGGATGGGAGGAGCAGCTTGACACTGCTAAGTCCTACTTGGATAGGGCAGCTAAGAAGATGAAGAAATTTGCGAACCGTAAGCGGCATCCTACGGACTATAGGTTTGGGGACATGGTCATGGTGAAGTTTAACCCAAGATTGTTCAAGGCACTACAGAGCATGCATCAGAATCTGATTCGCAAGTATGAGGGGCCATTTAAGATCGTCGCCAAGGTATCAAGATCTCATACAAGCTTGAAATGCCATTGTATCTTAAGATCTACCATGTCTTCCATGCCAGCATGCTTAAGCCATATCATGAAGATAAGGATGATCCGAGTAGGGGCCAATCAAGTCTAGCACCTATGACTATCACCTCCTCGCATGATAGGGAGACTGAGGCTATCATAGAATACCAGGCCAGGAGAAAACAAGGGCAAAAAGCCACTACTATGTTCCTCGTCCGTTGGAAAGGGAAATCACCGGAGGAGGCCACGTGGGAACGATATGAAGACTTTTGGCAATTCAAAGATAAGATCTGAGATTTTATGCAGCAACATTGCGCCGCGGTCGTTGCAATATTAGGTGGGAGAGAGTGTGATAACCAGCCATGCCATCATGCCACATAGGCACCATTTGGTATATATTAATGCCATGTGGAAGCTTACATAAGAGGAACGCTAGCATTTGTGAGAAGATTCTAGAGAAGTATGGACATTTTCTTGGGAAGACCCTAGATCCTTATGAAATTGCTAGGAAAGCCCTTGGAATCTTCTAGGCTTGTAGAAAATTCTGGAGAGTATACTTATTTGTAAATATGGAAGGACTTGTGGAATAAATATTATTTACACACTAGCCCCTAGGTGATTAGTATAAATAGGGGGCATTCATTTGTAAATTCATCAAGCAAAATAATCAAGTTCTCTCTAATACAAAGTTTCCCTTAACGATTCTCTTGTGTTCTTTCTACCATTCTCTTAGCGATCTTGAGTATAGTAAGGCTGACTTGGCATAGCAAGAACGTGAGCAAGTTGTGCAAGATCGTGAGCAAGTTGTCAAGTGTCACACGTGTACTTAGTTAACGACTAAGGACGTGACAACTATCTCTATAGCGTGCCATTTGATGTCTATACCGCGGAGTCTCCAACATCTATTCAAGCAGAAGGATCTTAATTTGAGGCAACAGAGATGGTTAGAGTTATTGAAAGACTATGTTATCACCATATTATATAATTTGGGTAAGGCCAACGTGGTGGTCGATGCCTTGAGTAGGAAGGCGAAGAGCATGGGTAGTTTGGCATTTTTACCAGCTGTAGAGAGGCCATTAGCCATGGATATTCAGGCTTTGGCTAACCGGTTCGTGAGGTTGGACATTTCGGAGCCTGGGATATGGTAGGATTCTTGCTTGTGTTGTGGCCCAATCCTCACTTGTTGGCGTTGAAAGAGAAGGTGCAGCAGGGTGGTGCTAAGAAGGTGGTCATTGGGAATGATGGTGTTATGCGACTTCAAGGCCGGGTTTGTGTTCCGAACGTTGATGGGTTGAGAGAGTTGATCCTTGTGGAGTGATACATGCCAGATGAGCATGCCTAACAATTTCCAAATCAACATCATAGCATTGGAGTGCTTTAAAGGAGTCAAGATCAAGAAGGCTATACTTGTAATAATTGACTAAGCTCCTTAGAATTAGCTTAGGGGTATTTGGGTAAGTTGTAGCCAAATACCCACTCTAGTATAAATAGCCTTTAAGGCTTTTGTTTTAGGTAGACTTGATAAATGATAAACTTGAAGACATGCAAGTCTCACCATTTATCCTTATCTTTTAATTAATGCATTTATGTTTATTCCTTTAATTTCTTTATTGCTTTCATTAGTGCTAAATTAGTCGTAGTTAGTGAGTAATTAGTAGTGAATGCTTAATTGCTTAATTATTTTATCCGGATTTTCAAGAGTTGTTAATCTCTTGAGGTTTTTATAGATTCGGGTTACAATTGATTGAGTTTATAGAGGTAATTAGGCTTCATATCGTAATTGGTTCTTGTTCTTCCAATCAATTGTAGGTCTAGCTCTTATTTTCATAGCCTCGGGTTACAATTAATTGAGTTCATAACTCTTTTTGCTGATTCCGTATATTTTACTATATCCATATTTTTCCATACGATTCCGTATCATCTTAATATCACAGCCGAGGCTTTGATTGTTGTACCAATCCTTGGGTCTTTGTTTTGTTATCATCATCTCTGAGAAAAATAAAGAATAAAAAGAAAATTCGAAAATTCCCAAAATAGAAGTTCACTGTTCATCCGCTTTGTTCTGGTCTCTCTGTTTGTGTTTTATGAGCTAAAAATCGAATTCCTCGTCTCTCTTGCTCGATTTTGATTCTGGAAAACTCATATCTACTGAATTTGTTTGATATCAGTTGAAAATCGGTAGCTTATAACTGGTTTTGAGCTGAAAATCGATTGAGCCCTAGCTGAAGTTGGTTTGTTTTGAATCTGAAAATTGGAGGTTCAAGATCGACTGGTGTTTGTGATTCTAGTTGGAACATCATTCTGAATCTGAATCTGAAGGATTAGATCGATTTGAACTGAATTTCTAGGGTTTTGATTGAAATTTCTCGAGTCAATTTCGGAGAAGACGACGACTGGTCTTTCTGATTTCATGATTGTCTCTTCAAATTAGCTATTGGAATTTGATTATGGGGTTTTTGTGAAGCTTGTACTGATAATTTTCGCTTGATTGGAGCTGAGTTGAGGCGAAATTGGTTGAGGAATTTTGAGACGCTCGAAGAACTTCAAGCTGTTGCGCAGCCTACGCACTCCTCGACGCATCAGGTCTGATTTCTCTGAGCTTAAACTTGTTTCAATTTCTGGATTTCTGAAAGAATTGAGATTGGTTAGTCGAATCGACCACTGAACTTCACCTCTCTTTGGAATTGATTGAGTTTGAGTTCATAAGTCGACTCGAGCTTCTTGCTGATTAGTAACTGAGTTGAGTTCGTGAGAACAACTCGAGATTGTTATGAGTTTGAACTATTGTATGAAGTTCTGGTTTATGAGTTCAGTTGGGAATTTTGATTGAGTTTCAAAGTATTTGCTGAATCTCATTGATAGCTTGGTTGGAGTTGTGTATTTGCTCTTGTTGCTAGTTGTTGCGAATGAGTTTCTGAGTTCTTTTGGAGCAAAGCTTCTGAAAATTGAAAATTGATAAACAATTGAGCAGATTTAAAATAGCTACAGCTTAGTTCTTCAATCCAGATTGTTTTGCTGAGCTTCAGTTGTCAAGTTTTCTAAATTCAAGCTCCTTGAAAATAAAAGAGAAGTGAACTGCTGAAATTCCTTCTGCTGCTGGTTTGATAAGTTCTTTTGAGTTTGAACTTTGAAGTTTGCTTCTTCCAGTTGTTGCTGCTGCATAAGTTCGTTTGGTTAGAATCTGTTTTAGACACAGACTGTTGCTATCAATTTGCTTAAAACTGCAGGATTGGTACTGCTGAAGACTTCTGTTGAAATTCCTATGATTTCGGTTGCTTAAAAACTTCAGTTGCTACTGGAAAATCAGTGGTAAAGTTTCTGCTGCATTTGTACAAAAAACTACTGCATAACCTGGTGCATTTAACCTCAATGTTGTTCAATTTCAGTATTCAAAATAAATTCTGTTTTTCTTCACCAGTTTTCCACTAGTGTATATCAGTGTTGGACAAGCATTTAGCTGCCACTGTTTCTGGAAGAGTTTCAGGTTGCATTTAGCTTCAACTTAGTGAAGTTTGAACATAGTTTGAGCTGCAAGTTTGCTTAGTTGCAGCAGCGTTTTTGAAGAGAAGAGTTGCAGTGGTTTGTGAAAATCTGACAGAGTTGCAGGTTGTTGGCAACTTTCTACACAACTGAGTTGCGGTATTTACCAATTTTCTGCTGAATTGCTGGTAGCTGCTGAACCTCAACCATTGTTCCTGAAAATTCTGAATACAAAGAAGGCCAAAGTTAAGCTACAAACATCAGTTTTTGATCAGTTTTGACTAGCTTTGACAGCTGCAAAACTTGCAGCAAGGAGTTCCAATCAAGCTGCTGATGTCCTGCACTTTTGAGCCACAATTTTCCGCACCTGAGAACTGCTGCCATTCAGGGACTAGCTAGGGACAGTTTGGTTGAATTTTCTACTAGTTTATATCCGTTGTTGGAGGAGCATTTAAGCTGCTAATTCCTGCACTCTTTGAGCTGCATTTTCTGCGGCATTTGAGCAGCTGAAAAGCTGCACTTTGCAATAGTTTTGGCCTGCATTTTGCACCAGTTTGTGCAGTGGCTGCACAAGTTCTGCAGAAGAAGGATCAGTTTGGAATAGTATTTTGACTGAATGTCTCCCTAGTTTCTCCTCTGTTAACTGCTGAGAAATCTGCAGTATGATGACGACTGAATTTGTACTTTGAGCTTGTCTCTGAAGAAGTTTTGAAGCTGCAACTGCTGCAGTTTTATCTGGAGCTTCAAAATGGCATTTGGATTCAGCTCTGCCAAGAAATCTGTCAGCTATTGTGGTTCTGTCCAGCATTTGCAAAAAATGACCAGTTTTGCAAAAATAGCCTGTTTCGCGAACATGACCAAAATTTGAAAAGTGTCTAATTTTGTAGTTTCTTTTCTTTCTTTCCAGTTTGTAGTAAACTAAACTCTCAACTAGATTAACTTGATATTAGTTCATATTGAGTTTATTTCTAGTTTCTTTGTGTGCTTTATTTATTTCGTGCCATTTCTTTCGTGCTTTTCTCTTTATTTTCGTTGTAAATTATTTGGCTCAAGTTCGTTTGCTTTTAATTGTGCTTTCTTTGGGGTCGCATAAATTCTTTTCCGAACCGATACTTGATTGCCTACTTGGATTGGTTTGAGAACGTTGGTTGTGAAGAGAACTTTTAGATACCCTTGTGCAGAAAAATGCTTGAGTGGTGAGTTTAATTGAGTGAGGTCGCAAAAGCCTTTGACCTTTGAGTGTAAACACGACTGTTGAGTGACATCTATATTGGGTGAAATACAAAATAAAGGGAGTGAATTGTGAGGTCTTATTTTTGACTAACCAACTTTCTTGCTTTAAGTTTTCTTTTGTAGGTACAAGGAGTCATAAGGGAGGTATGGATGGTTATGTGGGTTCTTCTATGAAACTAATTGTTCTTCTCCAAGTGTTGAAATCTTTTATGATGAAAGTGGGAGAAAGATAAATTTGAGGCACTATGAAGCGAATGTAGAAGGCTATAATGGTTGCTTGGTTGCTAGAAGTAATCACTATGCGACCCAATTTTATTGCTTCTTCCTTTGTTGAATGGTTTTGATTGAGTTGTATTCCAAGGGAATCGCCTTATAAATTTCGGGGTGAGTTGGTTGATAGAGGTGTGATGGTTACTATAACCAAAGTAGACTTTAAAGAAGTGGTTTGGTGTGATGTATATCCTATGAAGTATTGCCATGTACGATTAGGAAAATCTTGGTTTCTTGATCATAATCTTCCAATTGATGGAAAGTGGAATAGGTATGTGGTTAATCTAAATGGAAGGGGGCATTTCTTTGTTCCTAAATACTTTGAGGATAAATTAGTGGCAAGGCAAGATATTGGATATGGAGTTTGGAGTGCAAATCAATTCACAAGTCATTCTCCTAGTCCAGAGGCGATTATTATGCTTATAATATGCCAAGCCAAGTTGTGTGCTTTGATGCTTGTTACAATGCACCTTACACTTATCTACCACCCCACTACCAACACCAACTACAAACCCCAACCACATTTCAACCATCACAAGTACATCAACTACAACCTTATCAACCTTCACCACAACCTAGATCACCATTAACTCTACCTCCAAAACATATGCCTCAAACACCACCAAGGAGGGATAATTTCCCTCCTCCACAACTCATACCACCTCAAGAGCCTCGAATGATTAACAACCCACTTTTTCAACATGATCATGAGATCATCTTGAATGAGTTGGACATTATCCAACAAGTTTCTAATGGAGAATATAGGAGGAATGAAAATATGTTGGTGAGAAAGGTTTTGTCTACTTTCTTCTATGGAGGAGGAAAAAGTGGAAAATACACAAAGACATAATATCTTTTACACTAGATGTTTGCTTTTGGATAGGATGTGCACTTTGGTAGTTGATGGAGCAAGTTGTGACAATTTGGTGAGTGTTACCTTAGTGAAAGAGTTAAAGTTGGAAACTTTCAATCATCCTAGACCTTGTAAGTTGCAATGGTTGAATGCTTGTGGAGAACTTAAAGTGAACAAAGTAGTGAAGATTCCTTTCATGATTGGGGAGTACAAGGATGAAGTAATTTGTGGGGTTATGCCATTACACGCTTGCCATATCATCCGTGTGCGATCTTAGTTGTATGGCAGAGATGTTTGGCATCAAGAAAGGAAGAATCACTATTCTCTTGAGTGGAAAGGCAAGATGGTGTCACTTGAACCATTGGATGAAGTCTTGAAAGAGCAAATGAATTTGCGAACATCCTTGAAAAATACAAAGAGAAATAGTAAGGATGAGAGACAAAAGAAAGAGAGAATTGAGCGAGAGAAAAATGACAACACTAGAGTGGAAAAAAGAGAGAAAATGTGGAGTGAAGTGAGTGAGTTGTCATAAGATAAGAGTAAAGAGCTTGAAAAGAAAATGAGAGAAAAGAAAGAGGGAAAACAAAAGAGAGTGAGGATTTTCCTTATTCTAATGCTATTATCATTTCTTCTTTCTCTAGTTGTTTTGTATCATGTATAGGAACTTTTGGAAAGGTGTCATCAGGTAAAGTTCCTTCTACTTTGAAGAGCTGGGAAGAAGATCAAGCTACCTTTTCAAGAGAACTTTTGAAAGTAAATGAGCAAGTTCAAGGTAAAGAAAATACTTTCGAAGAGCTTCAAGGTAAAATAGCTTATCCTTATACTCTTGCTACATTCGTTGATTGTGGTGACACTTTGAGTTTGAAAGATAGCTATGACATTGATGTGTTTAATAATTCTTTATCTTGTGATGAGAAAAATAATTGTGACTTGCAACTAGCTAAGAGTTCTTGTGCATTATTGGATGATTCTAGTTCTTTGTTTAACGACTATTTAGCTAGTGATGATGTTGAGTCTTATGATATCCCACCTTTATGGGATGATGAATGTGATGATTCTTTTGACTCTACTTTAACTTTGTTGGAAGAAAGTTTTGAACTTTATGAAGAAACGGGTCAAGAAGAATGTGTCGATGAATTCTTTGATTCTATTTCCATTCCTTTGGAAGAAAGATTCAATTTTTATGATGAAATAAGCAAATGTGAATGTGGTGATGATTTGGTTGAGCGTAAAAAGGAAAGTAAAGTTTTTTATGCTAGCACTAGTATTAATTGCTTTACTTATATTGTTTCTACTTTTGCAAGAACATTCTCGTTAGATTTTGCTAATGCTTCTATGAGAAAAGGTAAGAATGTTTCTTTTGGTGGTTTTATTGATCATTGTAAGCAAAAAGAATCTAACTTTATTCATTATTATGTGAAGGTTCAACAAGAAAAAGTTGCTAAATGTAAGGAAAGCCTTGAACTAACACTTTGACATATTATTTGTCAAGAGCTTTTTCTTTTGCCCGAAAGCAGGGATGGTATGTACATTTGGCTTGTGCTTATCTTGTGTTTATCTAAGGCCATTGAGGTAGAGATTCGTAACTTTGAGTATTTTGATATTCTCTATATGGTGATTCATGATGTTGGCCTATCTCTTAAGTTGCTATGTGAATTTGTTGTTGGTAAGTATGTGGATACTTGGGGATTAAAGTTTATTTTTGACCACGGAGTTATTTTTTATTGTGGTAAAGTGTCTTCATTTGGATTGGAGAGTATGATTTATGTTGCTTCTTATGACATTTGTTCATACCATAAAAGTGTGCACTTTGTTGAGACCTTTACAAGATTGTCATTT
Source organism: Nicotiana knightiana (assembly GCA_005239525.1). Taxonomy (NCBI): domain Eukaryota; kingdom Viridiplantae; phylum Streptophyta; class Magnoliopsida; order Solanales; family Solanaceae; genus Nicotiana; species Nicotiana knightiana. The sequence continues at coordinate 238 of ML422982.1, read as the reverse complement.
TATTGGAGGCATGAGACTTTATATTCCCTTGATTCTTCTCATGGGTATTATTTTCCTTATAGTCAAGTTTGTGACATTTGTGTTGAAGATGTATTCTTTCTAGATTATGACACTTGGTTATATCATAAGAGTGTTACTTTTAAGTGCAAGATTGAGAACTTTGATCTTTTAGCTTGGATATTGATCACGCTCAACTATGTCTTGTAGAAGACTAAGCGGGCGTTGCAAATATAATCCT
>ML422972.1:4066-29760 GCA_005239525.1 Nicotiana knightiana | reverse complement strand
TGAGCTTACATCAATTGACTTACGATGTACTCTCACGTACGAAAACATGGGGTGTAACAGTTTGCGTACACACTAACCTTCCTATACCTCCAGTTATGAGATTACATTGGATTTATCATTGTTGTTGTTGTCAAAATTCAAGAAATTATTATTCAAAGAGAAACTTTTAAGTTAATTAAATTTAATCAGTGTGCGATCAAAATACTAAAGAAGAAAGAAGAGCGTTTACTCAATAAACTTCATACACCCAAGTTTTTTGTACAGCCAGAAAAATAAAATTGTAATCAAATTTTAACATATGTCATCCAACATTTAGTATAAATGATGATATTTTAACATAGTTCATCTATTTTTCGCATAAAATAATTAATATATTCAATTCATACAATTATAGAAGGGGAACCTTGGAGCAACGATAATATTATCTTCGTATGAATGTCATGGGCGGCTTTCCAGCCATGCCCCTTGACCCCTTGGGCGCACCCTGTGGCGTCTTGGCAAGCCTCCCAACGCCTAGCACCACGGACGACCCGGTGGTCTTGGTTGCGCCAAGTGAAAAGCATGCATGTGCATCTGTGCCCCACCGATGTCCCTCGTCAGCGCCCAGCTGCAAGCAGATGCCAACAGCGCGCGTGCGCATATCGAGATGCCAAAGATAAGGTTGCTGACAACGGATCTGTTTCTACCTTGTAGCAAAACTAAGTCTTTTTCATTGTAACTCTAGAGTAGTTTTATTCCTTGTACTTCCATTATGTTTCTCTAGCTTAGTTAGATCAAGTCTTGTAACTTTGGTTTATTTTTTTAAGCAATATTAGGGAGGATCAAGCAATCAAACTTTCTAGCAAGCAAGAAATTCTCTGTACAAGCGTCTCTCCCCCTCGACACTATGTTGCTTTTCTGTAATAGCTTTCATTAATGCAATCAAGCTTTCTTTCATTCTCAATTCTCATTCCAATTGCTCTTGACATTGGTTTTTTCGTACGACACAAACAATCTCGTCTAGCGTACAGAGGGGACCTTAGTTGGCGGACAGTAACTACACTGACATAAGTTGCTTAGTCTTACTTTGCCCTTCTACAGAATTTCAGGAAGGCGTCGCGTAACAGTTGGTATCAGAGCCTAGGCTCGACATCGGACGAGGGAACACATTGTCATTACCACCATTTCTGAACATGGCGAATCATGGGTACCGCATTGCGGCCCTTAAAGAGACGATTGACATATTACAACTCATCTTGGATACGATGCCTGAACTAAGAACCAGCCTAGTGCAAAGGTTGGACGACCTGGACCGCAAAATGCTCCAGGTCGAATTTGACATAGAAAACATCAATCGCGACTCTGAAGGAGACCGGAAAACGACATCCATAAAGGTAGCCAAAATTTTGGTAAATTCGAGGGCCTCCAATAAGAGCGTGCTGAGGATTTAGCCTACAGGGCACAAGAGGCAGACAGGGTGACTGCCATGCAACAAACTATAGGCAACTGGAAAGGACAACTCAATGTTGTCAATGTTGCTTTACAAGGCCTGCTTCGAGGAGGTGGAAACCAAATCGGGGGTGCTGTGAACCTCGCCTCCGTGGCACAAAAACTGAAAATTCCTGAGCCAAAGCCATACGGTGGAGCTCGGAATGCTAAAGAAGTTGAAAACTTCATCTTCGACATCGAACAGTACTTCGATGCCGTGGGGGGCCTAGAAGAAGCTAAGAAGATAGCAATTATTTCCATTTAACTTCAGGGTGATGCTAAACTCTAGTGGCGGGTGAAGTAAGAAGCCATCAGGGCTGGTGAAGATGCTCTAAAGACATGGGCAGAACTGAAGGCAGCCATACGCCTACAGTTCTTCCCCGAAAATGTTGAGTACAACGCAAGGAGAAAGCTACGGGAGCTCAGCCAGACCAAATCAGTGCGGGATTACGTGTGATAATTCTTCGCGCTCATGCTAAACATACGTGACATGAGGGGCAAATAAAAACTCTTCACATTCCTGGAAGGGTTGAAAAACTATGCCCGCATGGAGCTGCAAAGAGAAAGGGTAGATACCCTACCCAAGGCGATCCAAGCAACGGAATGCCTTGGGGACTATCAAGTGGAAACTCAGAAGGATATGCCTCAACCGCATGCCCGAACGGGATACAAATGGGGCAAGCCTAGCAATGGTGGCCTTAGCAGAAGTGGAGGAGATTAGAGTGCAAGAAAACCTAAGGCTTCTTCCTCAGGCAGCAATAGTGTTGCGTCAAACAACAATGATCGGGGGAAAAAGACCTATTTAGGATGTCGTCATTGCGGAAGGCCACGTTGGAATAATGAATGCCCACATGCGCAAATAAATGCCCATCAAGCTTTTGATGATGGGACGGATGATGAAGCAGATGATGGGGACCAGACCAAACTAGTAGGTGCCTTCGATGAAACTGTTAGCTCTATTTCTGAGGCATTAGGGGGAACCAGTGTTCGTATCTTTAAGAAGAAGGACCCCTGCCCTATAACCAAGAAAGGGAAAAAGAAGGTGAATGAGAAGACTCCTCTTAAACAATAAAGGACCTTAATATTCGTTGAGATAAAGGTAAATGGCAAGCCCATTCTGGCGATGATAGACACGGGTGCTACCCACTTAGCCTCGACTCAGGTGGAGTGCCTTGGTATAGTTGTAGGAAAGGGCAGAGCTCGTGTCAAGGATATCAACTCATCTCCTCAGCCAGTGGGTGGAATATCCAAAGAAGTACCAGTGAAGCTTGGTCCTTATGAAGAAAAATTCAACCTCCACGTGGTGATCATAAATGACTTCGAGTTGATAATTGGGTTGAAAGGCCCGAGGCAAACCAACACCATGCCCGTAACGTATGCAGACATGCTACTGATGATGGGAACAAATGGGGCCAAGCCTTGCATTACCCCGTGCATGCCCATGAAGATGGCTGCTGAGAACATCTCGGCCTTGCAGTTGAAGAAGGGAGTCAAAAGACATGAACCTACGTTCCTGTCTACCCTATGCATTGAAGATGTAAATCGCTTCTTGGGTCCCATTCCTACACCCGTGAAGGAGTTGCTACTGGAGTTTGAAGACGTTATGCCACAGGATATGCCAAAGCGACTTCTGCCTAGGCGCACTGTGAACCATGAGATTGAGTTGGTGACGGGTGCGAAGCCACCTTCCCGGGAGCCTTATAGAATGTCACAACCAAACTCACCGAGCTTCGCAAACAGTTGACGGAAATGCTAGACACAGGGATAATCGTTCCTCCAAGTCCCATATGGGTCTCATGTGCTATTCCAAGATAAACATGATGGTAGTCTACGACTCTGTGTGGATTATCGGGCTCTAAACAAAATCACCGTGAAGAACAAGTACCCTATTCCGATCATGAAAAACTTGTTCGATGGACTGGGTGGTGCGACGGTGTTCACAAAAATAGACCTGAAAATAGTGTATTGGCAAGTTCGGATTGCAGAGGGTGATGAACACAAGACGACCTGTATAACAAGATATGGGTCGTTCGATTTCCTAGTTATGCCATTCGGCTTGACTAACGTTCCAGCCACATTTTGCACCCTGATGAACCAAGTCTTCCGAGAGTACATTGATGAATTAGTGGTGGTCTACTTGGATGACATTGTGGTATATAGCCAAACATTAGAAGAACACCTGGAGTACTTGCGGAAGCTCCTAGATTTGCGGGAGCACGAATTATATAAGAAGCTATCCAAGTTCTCCTTGTCTCAAAAATAGATTGACTTCCCCGGAAATGTCATCGAGGAAGGGCAGATCAAGATGGACCAACAAAAGATTCAGGCTATCACAGATTGGCCGCCGCCCAAGGAAATCCACGCCTTAAGGGCGTTCCTTGGCCTATGCAACTTCAATCACCGATTTGTGAAAAATTACTCCCTCATCATAGTGCCATTGACATAACTCCTCTAGAAGTTCACGCCTTGGGATTGGGGACCCAGGCGAGCGGAGGCCTTCAACACATTAAAAGCGGCTATGTCTAGTAGCCCCATCTTGGCCCTCCCTGATTTGGCCAAGCCATTCGAGGTACAAACGGATGCTTCCAACTATGCTCTTGGCGGAGTCTTACTACAAGAAGGGCATCATGTAGCCTACGAGAGCAGGAAGCTGAAGGATGCAGATCGGCACTATGCCGCCCACGAGAAAGAATTATTAGATGTCGTTCATTACTTACGCCTTTGGAGGCACTACCTGCTGGGAACCCTGTTCGTGGTCAAGATAGGCAACACAGCTGTTAGCCATTTCATGACCCAGCCGAAGTTGAATGACCGACAGGCCCAGTGGCAGGAACTCCTAGCGGAATTTCACTTCAACCTGGAGTACCGAATTGGGAAGACTAATCATGTTGCTGGTGCGCTCAGCCGGAGAGCTGACCTAGCATCAGTGTGCCTACTCACCACCCTAAGGGAGAGCGAAGTAGACACCACCATAAGAGACCAGATATAGGATCTACTCATCAAGGATCCTGTTGCACAGTATTTGGTTGATCTGGTAGGACAAGGCAAAACTCGCTAGTTCTATATGGAAGATGGTTTCCTGAAAGTGAAAGGGAACCGACTTTATGTTCCTAAAGGAGGAGATATACGAATGACTCTTCTGGCGGAATGTCACGATACTTTGTGGGTCGTCCATCCCGGTGAAGAAAGCACCATGGCATTACTTAACTGTGCATATTATTGTCCTCAAATGGCCGATGACGTCGCTCAGTATGTGATGACTTATCTAGTATGCCAGAAGGACAAGTCAGACCGCTTGACACAAGTTGGACTCTTGGAACCACTAGTTGTCCCAAAGAGTACTTGGGAAAGTTTTCCTGTATTTCATCACCGGATTGCCTAAGGTCGGAGATCTCACAACAGCTTGGTTTTGGTGGATAGGTTTTTCAAGTATGTTACCTTTATAACAGCCTCACAATATATATCAGCAGAAGATTCAGCTTGACTCTTCTTCTCTCATGTCGTCAAATATTGGGGCCTGCCCAAAGACATCGTTAGTGACCGCGACTCACGCTTCACTAGAAACTTTTGGACCCAACTCTTTACGTGCCTCGGATCAAAATTGAGTCACAAGTCAAGTTTTCATCCGCAATTTGATGGCCAGACAGAGCATTTCAATGGTATGTTGGAGAAATATCTCCGCCACTTTGTAACCGGATCGCAGAAGAATTGGGTGAAGCTTCTAGATGTTGCTCAACTGTGTTTCAATTCACAAAAGAGCTCTAGTACAAACAAAAGCACTTTTGAAATTGTTACCAGACAGCAGCCGCTACTCCCACACACCGTGAATGCACCAAACATGTCAAAATATCCTCGAGCGGCTAGCTTCTCAAAAGAATGGAAGCGAAATTTGGAGATAGTGCGGAGCTATTTTGTCAAAGCCCAAAAGCGGATGAAGAGGCATGCTTATCAAAATCGTCGGTTTGTTGAATACCAAGTAGGAGACAAAATAATGGTCAAAATCCCAAAGCGGTACTTGTTTGCATGGGTCCGTGACCCTCGCCTATTGCAAAAATACATTGGACTTTTGTCCATTGAAAGGCACATTGGGAAAGTTGCATACCTTGTGGATCCTCCAGCTTGGTGGAAAATCAATCCTGACTTCCATGTCAACCTTCTAAAACCTTTTTGGGAAGACATGGAGGATTCTTCCCGGATCCAACTCACAATACCTAGTATTTCAGGCCCTAATTCAACCGGGAAAAGGCGTGATGAAGCTATTTTTGATGATCGGGTAATTCACGCCTCAAGGAAGGATCACCAAGAGTTCTTGGTGAAATGGCACGGTCGTGATGCAGAGGAGAATACTTGGGAGAGGGGAACAAACCTCAAAGCCTACAAGAGCCTAATTGATGATTATCTTGCAAGTAAGGCGTCGAGGACATCACCAACTCAGGTGGGGGAGAATGTCATGGGCCACTTTCCAGCCATGCCCCATGACCCCTTGGGCACGCCCCGTGGCGTCCTGAAAAGCCTCCCAACGCCTAGCGCCACAGACGACCCCTGATCTTGGCTGAGCCAAGTGATAAGCGCGCATGTGCCTCTGTCTCCGCACTGATATCCTTTGCCAGCACCCAGCCGCATGCAGATGCCAACAGCGCTGCGCGCGCAGATCGTGATGCCAAGGACAAGGTTGCTGATAACGCACATGTTTCTACCTAGTAGAAAACTAAGTCATTTTCATTGTAAATATAGAGTAGTTTTATTCCTTGTACTCTCATTATGTTTCTCTAGGTTAGTTAGGTCAAGTCTTGTAACTTTGATTTATTTTTTTAAGCACTATTAGAGGGGATCAAGCAATCAAACTTTCTAGTAAGCAAACAATTCTTTGTACTGGTGTTTCTTCCCTCGACACCATGTTGCTTTTCTGTAATAGCTTTCATTAATGCAATCAAGTTTTCTTTCATTCTCAATTCTCATTTTTGTTCTCTCAATTGCTCTTGACATTGGTTTTTCCGTACGTCACTGGCAACCTCGTCTAGCGTACGGAGAGGGCCTCAGTTGGCAGACAGTAACTGCACTGACATCAGTTGCTTAGCCTTACGTCGCCCTTCCGAGGTATCTCAGGAAGGTGCCGCGTAACAGAACTTAGGTCACGTGTTTGAGCTGTGGAATAAGCCACTGATGGTAGGATACCTACATCACACTCCCTTGGGGTGCGGCCCTTCCCCGAACCCTGCATGAGCACAAAATACTTCGTACACCGGGCTACTCTTAATTCATAAAATTATAACCCTTGCATGACAAAGAGAACTCAAATTGGATCACGAATCGAACTATACAAGAATAATTAATTAAAAAAGATCAGGAGTATTTAATTTTAATTATCCAAGCATACTAACCGATTTTTGTTCTTTCTTCCAAACGTTGTTGAGCGATATTACTTCAAATTGACGGCCTCTTCGAACGAATTTAACTGTACTTGGAATCGTTTTATAACTTGCATGGCAAGGCAACTGATATACGACGTATTTAATATTTATATTGGATATAGAAAATTTGTGAATTTTAAAAACTTGTTTGTAGAAGTTGAAGCTAAAGTTTTTTCTTATTTCAGGCTAAAATATCACTTACTATTAATTAAGAGTAAACACAACACTCTCTTAAAAGATGCAAACTAAAGTATGATTTATAACTCAATACAGGATCTCTGTGAACGTGATTGCAATGACATGATCATTTATAATGCATTGGGCACCTTCAAAGTCTTCTCCAAAATCAGAAAATATCATCTATGCAGAACACGTCTTCTCTCAAGTTCTTTTGGAATATTTCTACAACAAAATTGGTAATTAAGACCAATAGTCTGCTTTAAGTTAAATGGACAAGTTGTTGATTTTGCTTATTTATTTTTTCTATTTTAGTAGTTTTTAATCAAAATCACCAATTCACCTTCTTTATACACGTATATACTGTATATATACATTTAGCTCAGCAATATCGACGCCACATAAGCTTGGTCAACCATTAGATGCATTTAAAACACTAGTTTTAACATGATTAGGTGTCTAGATGAAAATTCATGGAGTTGAGGAGTTTGGAAACAGAATTCCATGTTTCACCACTTTCATCATGCAATGGGAATATTAGACGTTCTAGTTTTGAACAGGATTCAAGGCAAATTCAAGATTTAAATTTTATGGGTTCAACCTTTAAGGTTCTTAGTATTAAACTCATTGTATCCTTAAAGCTATGGGTTTATATCTATAATTTATTACGATTTTAGTGAATTTTTGCACATAAAATTGTGTTTCGCATCGATAATTATGGATTCAACTAAACCCATTGCTATAGGGTTAAATCCTTCTACAGATTCACCATGTTAAGGGATAACCTAGAGGTACTTTTCTTAATGTAACTATAACTCTGATTTGAGACAATGTTAACATTTGAAACCATCTTAAACGGTGTATACGGTTAAAATCGAATATATTCGATTTTATAGGCTCGAGGGGTTGCCTCGAGAATAAGCTCGTAATGGACCGAGCTCGAGCTCGAGCTCGAAGACACGAAGATTGAAGCACTCGCTGAGGATCAAGACCAAGCATGACCGATGCCGAGTAACGGAATAGCGAGATATTAGTAATCGACCAAAGATCTCGACGGAAATCTCGGAAGGAATTGAACTGTTAAAGGTAATTGACATCAATCATGGGATTTGTTCCCATCATTAGGATTGTACCTTATTTAGGATTCTTCTACTATATAAAGAGGAACCCTGTTCATTTGTAATCATGATACATTCACTGAAATTAATATACTCGATGCTCTCTATTTACTTATTACTCATTATTGTTCTTACTGTTCTTACTACTTGATATCGAGGCTATCCAGAATCGAGGTCGATATATTGCTGCAACATTAGTTTGATTTATTTTAACCGTTCAATTTATATATTTTATTCATCATTTAGTAATTGGTATTGAATCAGAACACGTATCCTTAAAATCATAATACAAGTTTAATTGTTACTCGAATTTCGAGGTAAACAAAGGGATAAGTAAAATTGATTATAGATTGGTGGGAGAAGAATTATTGCTTACTTTACAAAATGATTGCATCTGAAAAAATTTAAAATGAATTTGACTTCCCAGGACTAGCTATTTACGGCCGAATCGGAATTCTTCGCCTTACCAATAATGGCCTTAAGACTTCGAAAGCAAGTTGACAAAAGAAGAATTTTTAGTGTCAACTTGTAGAGAGAAATTTGCCACTTTCAAAGTCTTCCTCAAACTAGAACATATGAAGTATTTTACGGTGAAACTAACATGCAGAGCACGTCTTCTCTCAAGGTAATGTCAAATTGTAATCATGATTTTGTCCTTTTCAAGAAATAGATTTTAGCACAAGTTTCTCTATAGTTCTGGCATGTATTTTATCTTTAGGTTCTGCAAATATTTTTCACCCTCCCTTCCAGTTTACAATGGCAGCATTTCCGTGTTACTAAAATCCAGAAAAACGATAGCCTTTTTAAATTTGAAAATAATTTAACTTGAACTTCTCATTTATCATTAATAACATTTTTGTAACCACACAAATGTTATGGCATGCTCAAGATCACAAGTTTGAAACATCTTTCTTGCTTAAAGTTTATGTATAGTAAACTATGACATGTAATCGAAATTGAGGGAGTATTAAAGGTATTGAATTTAAAAGAAATGTCTAACATGCCAAGAAATGTTCAACTTGCAAATATAGCAATTTCAAATTGATTTCCATAATATATATTGCCCCTCTTCTAAGTAGTCTAGATATGATGAGGGCAAAGAGCTTCATCAATTCTAAATATAGTACTAGCTAGCTAGCCTGCAGGCCTAGAGTACTAAACATGGCTTTCCTTTCCCTACTTCTTCTTCTACCTTTGTTAGCTATGTCAACAGAGAGCACCACCATCACCAACCACACTAAACCTGGCTGCCAACCAAAATGCGGAAACATGACTGTTCCCTTCCCATTCGGGATCGGTATAGGTGCTGGTTGCTCTATAAACCGTAAATTCGACATCAGGTGCGATACCTCATTCGATCCTCCTATCGCCTATCTCAACACTGGAGGTATGGAGGTCCTCGACATATCAACTAGTCAAATACGAGTCAAAAACACCTTCACAGGCAGCTGTTATGAACAAAATGGCGAACTAGCTGAACGGAAAACTATGAGAATCGACACAGGAGTCCCGTTTTTCACCTTATCTGATAAAGATAACAGGTTGACTCTCGTAGGCTGTGATGATTTGGCTTTAGCTTCTGGTCTTTCATTGTATGAAGGGCGTAATTTTAGCATTGGATGTATAACTTCGTGTTCAAGAAGTGTGGATGTGAGCAATGGGACTTGTTCTGGGATTGGTTGCTGTCAAGCAGCCATCCCTAAGGGATTGATGACCTTTTGGGGGATAGTGACTAGCATGCTTAACCATACTAAGGTCTGGTCTTTTAACCCTTGTGGCTATGCATTCCTTGGTGAGCATGAAAAGTTTACCTTTCGGGGTGCATCAGACTTAACAGACCCAAATTTTGTAAGCAGAATAGTGAGAGATGTACCTGTTGTGATTGACTGGGCAATTGGGAATCAAAGTTGCAGTGAGGTTAGAAACTCCACTGCCTATTCATGCAAGGAACATAGTCTGTGCATTGATTCTGAAAGTGGCCGTGGAGGTTATCGCTGCATTTGTGAGGAAGGATATGACGGTAATCCTTATCTTAGTCCAGGCTGCCAAGGTTAGAGTTCTTGCCTAATTTACATGAGTTTATAACTTATATATACCAACAGTGTAGATCTTTTCTTACACTATCAGGTCATCGAAGTAACTCTCAATAAAAAGTGAGAAGAGAGTTAATAAAAGTCCAACTGGTTAGCAGCATTTTTGGCAAGTAGGGACATTTTGGGAGAGAACCGAGTTTATCCTTGACCATAGTTCTCGGATTCGAACTCTGAAATGTTATTCTCTTTGGTAGAAAGCACTAAAACTTCCATAATGAGCTTTCTCTCAGTGCAAGCTCTGATTAGCGCGTGCCACTGAATTCCGAACACCGTACATTTAAACCTGAAAAAGATCACTCTACTTGCTCACAGTTTAAGCAAATTTATACATTGGAACTGTGCATAAACATCAACTGCCTAGTTGTGAATTTACGGAGGCAGGGGGATTTTGAGGCAGCAATATGTAAAGAAAAAAAATGAATAAATAAATAAATGCAGACAGCAAATAGTGACCTCCCTCAACCCCCCACCCCCATTTTTCGCCAAACAAGGGGTAAATTTTACTTTCTACTGCACTAATTTGAGTATTCCTCTTACAGATATCGATGAGTGCACAAAGAATCCTTGTGATGGGATTTGCAAAAACACTCCAGGAGGATTTCAGTGTTCCTGTCCGGAAGGATATTTTGGAGACGGCCAGAAGGGACGTGGTTGCCAGAAGGAGCGTGATCTCCCTGTCTTGAAGTTATCTCTTGGTATGTAAGCAATTACGATGCAGAATGATTAGCTAGGAGTTTCACATTTCGGTAGTTCTAGTCGTGTAGTCTGTGTAGGAGATGCAGGAACAAGAACAACAACAACAAACCTAATATAGTCCCACAAGTATGGTCCTTACCCCACCTTACAGGTAGAGAGGTTGTTTCAAATAGACCCTCGGCTCAAGTAAAGATGAAAAGAAAGTAACAGTAACAAGCAGAAGAATGCATGAAATAACACAGAAATAGTCATGGTAAACAAGGGGAATAAAGAATGAAGAATGAATTCCAAGATTTACATGAAAAACTCTTTTCAAATAAGAAAAACAAAACTATGGCTGATGAGCAAAATATCACTATCGTAAGGAGATTTTACAACCAGTATATGTGTAGACTCTCCAATCTAATTCATGTTCCACATAAACTATCTTCACAAAAAATGTTTTTGAGCATGTCAGATGATAAGTGAAATTTGATTGCACACTGACCCCTTTTCCTCAAAAGCTGACCAATCTATATCTTTCTGGTATGTGGCTTCTAGCTGTGCCTTCTCTGGCTTGTGTAATCATTGTCAGATGAGCAAATCCATTATCCTTCTAATGGCTCCAGTACCACTTGTTGGGACGAGGGAATAATATGAAAATAACCACAACAAACAATGAACACCACATGAAAAAACCTTCTCCAAAAAGCGGAAAAATCGTGCTGTAGAAGAAAATATAGCTACACTAGGGAGATTTTACAACCAGTACTCAAAGCATCACAAATTCACTGAGGCTATTACACACTCGAAAGGAATACCCTCTTTTAATACATAATTCCTCAGACTATGTTTCTCCCCATTACTTGACTATAAATATGAGAGAATAAAGTCATCGATTTGTTGTAGAAGGAAAAATATGTACTACGATCCAAGAAACACTGTCAAAAAGGAATGTCCCAATGTTTTCTGATATTCTACTCTATTGATCAAATGCAGGTTTAGGTCTTGGATTATTGTCACTACTGGTTAGTGTCAGTTGGATATATTTCGGTATAAAAAGGAGAAAAATTTTAAAATTGCGGGAGAAGTTCTTCGAGCAAAATGGTGGTATGCTATTAAAGCAGCAGACTTCGTCGAATTTTATCAAGGTGTTTACCATTGAAGAGCTTAAAAAAGCCACCAACAACTTTGCAAAAGATCGCATCCTTGGAGTAGGTGGAAATGGCATAGTTTACAAAGGGATTCTACCAGATCAACGCATAGTTGCAATCAAGAAGTCTAAACAGCTTGAGCAAAACCAAATAGAAGAGTTTATAAATGAGGTTGTAATACTCACTCAAATTAACCACAGGAATGTGGTGAAACTATTGGGTTGTTGCTTAGAGACCGAAGTTCCTTTATTGGTCTATGAATACATATCTCATGGTACCCTTCACCACCATATACATACCAATGGAGGAATGCCTTGGCTTTCTTGGCAAAATCGCTTAAGAATTGCTCTTGAATCTGCTGATGCCTTTAGTTATCTCCACTATGCAGCTTCTACACCTATCCTACATAGAGACATCAAGTCAGCAAATATACTACTAGATGACTACTACACAGCAAGGATTGCTGATTTTGGGGCTTCGAGGTTAAGACCTTTCGACCAGGCTGATATGAGTTCACTTATACCAGGAACATTGGGTTATCTAGATCCTGAAGGCATACAAATGGGATTGTCAGACAAGAGTGATGTCTACAGTTTTGGTGTAGTTCTAGCGGAATTGTTAACGGGAAGAGAAGCTATTGATCTCACTCTACCCAACAAAGAAAAAAGTTTAGCCGCATATTTCAAAGCTTCTGTGAAGGAGAATCGCTTATTTCAAATTCTCCATCATAGGGTCTTGAAAGAAGGCTCTTTGGAGCAGCTTAATGCCATTGGTGAGCTTTTGGTTAGATGTCTTAACACAAAAGGAGAAGAAAGACCTACTATGAAAGAAGTGGCAACTGAATTGGAAGGATTTACTAAATATAATAGTCATACATGGGCTCATCATGATCAAGAAAACAATCAACTACAAATGGGAGAAATGATCAGTGAACAGGAGGACCTTTATAGTGTACAAATGTACACTTCCACCAATTATGATACATCATCAAGTGATCAACAAAGCACCGAAATTAACGCGAAGCGTGAAGAAGACCACCTCTTTGATGACTAATTATTGAAATTTCATAAATTATTGTACTTGCATCTTCATATGATCATTCATTCATTGCTTATTAAACCCCAACAATTTAATAGGATATTTGCGTTTTTATGTGATCAACTTCCATAATTATTTATTGCTTAATTAATATGATACACCACTTGTCTCTACATGAGTATTGTTACGCGGCGCCTTCCTGAGATTCTTTGGAAGGGCGACGTAAGGCTAAGCAACCGATGTCAGGGTGGTTGCTGTCCGCCAAGTGAGGTCCCCTCCGCACGCTAGACGAGATTATCAGTGCCGTGCAGGAAAACCAATTCCAACAATTGAGAGAACAGTAATGAGATATGAATAAAAGCTTGATTGCATTAATGAAAGCTATTACACAGAAGACAATGTGGTGTCGAGGGGGAGAGACACCAGTACAGAGAATTGCTTGCTAGAAAGTTTTTGATTGTTTGATCCCCCTAATAATGCTTAAAAAAATAAACCAACATTACAAGAATAGACAAAACTACGCTAGAGAAACATAATGAAAGTACGTGGAATAAAACTACTCTAGTAATACAAGGAAAAAGGACTTAGTTTTCTACAGTAGAAACAAGTCTGTTGTCAGCAACTTTGTCTCAGGTATCACGATCTGCACGCGCGGCGCTATTGGCAGCTGCTTGTGGCTGGGCGCTAGCGAGCGAAATCGGTGGGGCGACAGAGGCACATGCGCGCTTGTCACTTGGCGCGGCCAAGACCACGGGGCCATCCGTGGCGCTAGGCGTTGGGAGGCTTGCTAGGACGCCACGGGGCGCGTCCAAGGGGTCACGGGACACGGCTGGAAAGCCGCCCATGACATTCTCCCCCACCTGAGTTGGCGACGTCCTCGGCGCCTTACTTGCCAAATAATTTTCAATCAGGCTCTTGTAGGCTTTGAGGTTTGTTCCCCTCTCCCAAGTGTTCTCCTCTGCATCACACCCTTGCCATTTTACCAAGAACTCTTGGTGATCCTTTATGGAGGCATGAATTACCCGGTCATCAAGAATAGCTTCAGCCCGTCTTTTCTCGGTTGATCCGGGGCCTCGAATACCGGGTATAGTGAGCTGGCTCCGTGAAGGATCCTTCGTGTCTTCCCGAAAAGGTTTCAATAGACTGACATGGAAGACGGGATGGATTTTCCACCAAGCTGGGGTATCCACCCGGTATGCAACTTTCCCAATGCGTCTTTCAATGGACAAAGGTCCAATATATTTTTACAACAGGCGAGGGTCATGGACCCCTGCAAATAAGTACCTCTTTGGGATTTTGACCATCACTTTGTCTCCTACTTGGTATTCAACAAAGCGACGATTCTGATCAGCATGCCTCTTCATTCTCTTTTGGGCTCTAACAAGATAGCTCCGCACTATCTCCATATTCTGCTTCCATTCTGTCGAGAAGCTAGTAGCACGAGGAGATTTCCCCATGTTTGGTGCATTCACGGTGTGTGGAAGTAGCGGTTGTTGCCCGGTAACAATTTCAAAAGCGCTTTTGTTTGTACTGGAGCTCTTTTGTGAATTGAAACACAGTTGGGCAACATCCAGGAGCTTCACCCAATTCTTCTGCGATCCGGTAACAAAATGGCGGAGATATTCCTCCAACATGCCATTGAACCGCTCCGTCTGGCCATCGGATTGTGGATGAAAACTTGAGCTGTGACTCAATTTTGACCCGAGGCACTTAAATAATTGAGTCCAAAAGTTTCTAGTGAAGCGTGAATCGCGGTTACTAACAATATCTTTGGGCAGGCCCCAATATTTGACGACATGAGAGAAGAAGAGTCGAGTTGTATCCTCTGTTGATATATATTGAGGTGCTGCAATGAAGGTGGCATACTTTGAAAACCGATCCACCACAACCAAGATAGTTGTGAGATATCCAACCTTGGGCAATTCGGTGATGAAATCCAGTGACACGCTTTCCCAAGGTTTCTTTGGAACAGCTAGAGGTTCCAATAGTCCCGCTTGTGTCAAGCGGTCAGACTTGTCCTTCTGGAAAACTAGACAAGTCCTCACATACTGCGCGACATCGTCGGCCATTTGGGGCCAATAATATACACGGCGAAGCAATGCCATGGTGCGTTCTTCGCCGGGATAGCCGGGCCAGAGAGTGTCATGACATTCCGCCAAGAGAGTTCTTCTCAGATCTCCTCCTTTTGGAACATAAAGTCGGTTCCCTTTTACCTTCAGGAAACCATCCTCCATATAGAACTGGCGAGTCTTGCCCTGTCCTACTAGATCAACCAAATACTGTGCAGCGGGATCCTTAATAAGTAGATCTTGTATCTGGTCCTTAATAGAGGTGGCTACTTCGCTCCCCCTTAGTGTGGCGAGTAGGCACACTGATGCTAGGTCCGCTCTGCGGCTGAGGGCATCGGCCACATGATTAGACTTCCCGCTCCGGTACTCCAGGTTGAAGTTAAATTCCGCTAGGAGTTCCTGCCATCGGGCCTGCCGGCCATTCAGCTTCGGATGGGTCATGAAATGACTAACAGTTGTGTTGTCTGTCTTGACCACGAACGGTGATCCAAGCAGATTATGCCTCCAAAGGCGTAAGCAATGAACGACGGCCAATAATTCTTGCTCGTGGGCGGCATAGCGCCGCTTTGCATCCTTAAGCTTCTGGCTCTCGTATGCTACGGGATGCCCATCTTGTAGTAAGACCCTGCCAAGAGCATAGTCGGAAGCATCTGTTTTTACCTTGAAGGGCTTGGCCAAGTTAGGAAGGGCCAAGACAGGGCTACTATACATAGTCGCTTTTAATGCATTGAAGGCCTCGCGCCTAGGAACCCAATCCCAAGGCGTGACCTTCTTGAGGAGTTCAGTTAATGGTACTGCAATGAGAGAGTAGTTCTTCACAAATCGCCGATAGAAATTGCATAGGCCAAGGAATGCCCTCAAGGCATGGATATCCTTGGGTGGCGGCCAATTTGTGATGGCTTGGATCTTTTGCTGGTCCATCTCGATACGCCATTTCTCAATGACATGCCCGAGGAAGTCGATCTGTGTTTGAGCAAAGGAGCACTTGGATAGCTTTGCGTACAACTCATGCTCCCACAACCGGGCTAGGACCTTCCGCAAGTGCTCCAGGTGTTCTTCCAGTGTCTGGCTATAGACCACAATATCATCCAAATAGACCACCACGAATTCATCAATGTACTCCCGGAAGACCTAGTTCATCAGGGTGCAAAATGTGGCTGGGGCATTAGTCAAGCCGAACGGCATAACTAGGAAGTCGAACGACCCATATCTTGTCACAAAGGTCGTCTTGTGCTCATCGCCCTCAGCAATCCGAACCTGCCAATACCCTGTCTTCAGGTCAATTTTTGTGAACACCGTAGCACTCACCAATTTGTCGAACAAGTCTGCCATGAGCGGAATAGGGTACTTGTTCTTTACAGTAATTTTGTTCAGCACCCGATAATCCACACAGAGGCGTAAACTACCATCATGTTTCTTCTGGAAAAGCACAGGGGACCCATATGGGGACTTAGAGGGTACAATGATCCCTGTGTCTAGCATTTCCGTCAATTGTCTCCGAAGCTTGGTGAGTTCGGGTTGTGACATTCTGTAAGGCGCCCGGGCAGGTGGTTTCGCACCAGGCACCAACTCGATCTCATGGTCCACTTTGCGCCTAGGCGCAAGTTGCTTCGGCATTTCCTGTGGCATGACATCTTCGAATTCCAGTAGTAGCTCCTTTACGGGTGTAGGAAGTGGTCCCGATGAGCGTTCTACCTCTTCAATACATAGGGTAGCCAGAAATATAGGTTCATGTTTCTTGACCCCCCTTTTTAGTTGCAACGCCGAGATGTTCTCAACGACCATCTTCCTGGATATGCACGGAATAGTACAGGGTGTGGCCCCATTTACTCCCATCATCAGAAGCATGTCCGCATATGGTATGGGCATGGTGTTGGTCTGCCTCAAGAATTCCAGTCCCACTATCAGCTCAAAGTCATCTATGATCACTACGCGCAAGGTGAACTTTCCTTCATAAGACCCCATCTTCACTGGTACTCCTTTTGCTATTCCACCCACTGGTTGAGGAGGTGAGTTGATAGCCTTGACATGACCCCGTCCCTTTCCCACAACTACCCCAAGACACTCCACCTGAGTTTAGGCCAAGTAGTTATGAGTGGCACCTGTATCTATCATCGCCCGAATGGGTTTTCCATTTACCCTCAGTTCAACGAACATCAAGGTCCTCTATTGCTTAGGAGGAGTCCCGTTATTCATCTTCTTTTTACCCTTCTTGGCAACTGGGCGGGGGTCCTTCTTCTTGCGGATAGCAGCACTAGTACCCGCTAATGCCTCCGAAACAGAACCATCAATTGCATTGAAGGCACCGACTGCTTCGGTCTGTTCATCATCATCTGCTTCATCATCCGTTCCCTCATCATAAGCTTGATGGGCATTCATATGTGCATGTGGACATTCATTATTCCAGTGCGGTCCACCGCAATGATGGCATCCTGAGGGGGGCTTTCTTCCCCGGTCATTGTTGTTTGATGCAACACTGTTTCTGCCTGAGGAGGGAGCCTTAAGTTTGCCTGCATTTCGGTCTCCCCCACTTCTGTTAGGGCCACCATTGTTGGGTTGGCCCCCTTTGTAACCCACTCGGAATGGGGGTTGCAGCCTATCCTTCCGAGTTTCCATATGATAGTCCCCAAGGCATTCTGCTGCTTGGATTGCCTTGGGTAGGGTATCTACCCTCTGTCTTTGCAGCTCCATGCGGGCATATAAGGTTTCAACCCTTCCAGGAATGTGAAGAGCTTGACTTTGTCCCCCATGTCGCGGATGTTCAGCATGAGTGCAGAGAATTCTCGCACGCAGTCCCGCACTGACTTGGTCTGGCAGAGCTCCCGTAGTTTCCTCCTTGCGTTGTACTCAACTTTTTCGAGGAAGAACTGTAGGCGTATGGTTGCCTTCAGTTCCTCCCATGTCTCCAGAGCATCTTCACCGGCCCTGATGGCTTCGTACTTCACTCGCCACCAGAGCTTAGCATCACCCTGAAGATACATGGCAGCAGTTGCTACCTTCTTGGCTTCTTCTAGGCCTCCCACGGCATCGAAGTATTGTTCGATGTCGAAGATGAAATTTTCCACTTCTTTAGCATTCCTAGCCCCACTGTATGGCTTTGGCTCGGGAATCTTCAGTTTCTGTGCCAAGGGGGCGAGGTTCGCAGCACCCCCGATTGGATTTCCACCGCCTCGAAGCAAGCCTTGTAGAGCAGCATTGACAACATTGAGTTGGCCTGTCAAGTCGTCGATAATTTGTTGCATGGAAGTCATCATGTCTGCCTCTTGTACCCTGTGGGCTAAATCCTCGGTGCGCTCTAGTTGGAGGCCCTCGAATTTATCAACAATTTTGGCTGCCTCCGTAGCTGTCGTTTGCCAGTCTCCTTCAGAGTCGCGACTGATGTTTTCTGTGTCAACTTCGACCTGGGTCATTCTGCGGTCCAGATCGTCCAACCTTTGCACTAGGTTGGTTTTCAGTTCCGTCACCGTATCCACGATGGGTCGTAGTACGCCAACCGTCTCCTCAAGGGCCGCAATGCGGTCCCCAAAATTCACCATGGTCAGAAATGGTGGTAATGCCAATGCGTTCCCTCGTCCGATGTCGAGCCTAGGATTTGATACCAACTGTTACGCGGCGCCTTCCTGAAATTCTTTGGAAGGGCGACGTAAGGCTAAGCAACCGATGTCAGGGTGGTTGTTGTCCGCCAAGTGAGGTCCACTCCGCACGCTAGACGAGATTGTCAGTGCCGTGCAGGAAAACCAATGCCAACAATTGAGAGAACAGTAATGAGAATTGAATAAAAGCTTGATTGCATTAATGAAAGCTATTACAAAGAAGACAATGTAGTATCGAGGGGGAGAGACACCAGTACAGAGAATTGTTTGCTAGAAAGTTTTGATTGCTTGATCCCCCCTAATAATGCTTAAAAAAAATAAACCAACATTACAGGAATAGACAAAACTACGCTAGAGAAACATAATGAAAGTACGTGGAATAAAACTACTCTAGTAATATAAGGAAAAATGACTTAGTTTTCTACAGAGGTAGAAACAGGTCCGTTGTCAGCAACTTTGTCTCAGGCATCACGATCTGCGCGCGCAGCGCTGTTGGCAGCTGCTTGTGGCTGGGTGCTAGTGAGGGAAATCGGTGGGGCGACAGAGGCACATGCGCGCTTGTCACTTGGCGCGGCCAAGACCACGGGGCCGTCTGTGGCGCTAGACGTTGGGAGGCTTGTTAGGACGCCACGGGACGCGTCCAAGGGGTCATGGGATACGGCTGGAAATCCGCCCATGACAGTATTTATGTATATGTAGGGTCGAATTTTAGTTTTCTTATAATTGGCCCTAATCGCTTTCTAAAACCCCATTAATGAAAGCAATGGTTGCTTGCCTCACATTGTTCCTTCCTCTCATTCCATGTGGTGTCAAAGTACTGTTACAGTGTCGTAAAAACAGGAAACTTTTCAAAAA
Source organism: Nicotiana knightiana (assembly GCA_005239525.1). Lineage (NCBI taxonomy): Eukaryota > Viridiplantae > Streptophyta > Magnoliopsida > Solanales > Solanaceae > Nicotiana > Nicotiana knightiana. Next base: position 10,110 of record ML422972.1, on the reverse strand, counting down.
GCAGAATACATCGACCCCCCACCCCCACCCCCACCCCCACCCCAAAACTAGCAAAAAATTCTTATTTAGAGCACCTAAATTTAGGGTGCGAAATCGAATACTTTAAGTAGTCCAAAATTATTCCAATTAAACCCCTCAAAAACAGCCAGCAAGAAATACAAAAAATTTTAGCAGATCTCGGATGAGGTGGAAAAAGACAAATCAAAAAAGAAAACAAAAAAAAAGAAAATGAACTCCACCGACATAGGAGTTCACACACTCCTGATCAAAGTCTTGAGAAGGAGTGGTGCATGAGTGGTGCAAACTGCACAGCAGTAGAGAAAGATGGCGCTGGAGATGGGAAGGAAAAGTGTAGGTGAGAGGCGGGGATCCTCCAAAACAGGAACAGAAAGTGGTGCATTTGAGAAGATTTTCACCAATTGGAACGCATGGTAATGATTTGCCAGCGTTAAAAGAAGAATGGCCAAAAAATCATGGTTAACTTTAGAAAAGGGGAGACAATGGCCGGAAAATTCTGGCAAAACTTCCATATTTTCCCGTGAAAGTCTTTGCTATACACGCTCAATTTAAATTGGAAAATGCACGCTTGTCATGTAAGCATTGAGGGTTCATTAGAACATATCTAACAACTTGAGATGTTCCCCAACTACAACCAGGTGTCTAAATGAAAATTATTGGATAATTCATGGGTAGGGGCAACGAGTGTGAACGATACAAGCTCCTAATAACATCAATTAGTTGATTAATACAAAATTAAAGTATAAAGTAAAGGCTCCAGCGTACGGAAAAGACCTCACCGTTTAAGAAGTAACCATAAAACGAAGGAACCTACTATTTAATTTTTTATTTCTCTAATTTACTAGGATTTTCATACCTAGGAGGATGTGTGATGAGACCTCTATTTACTGTTGCTCCTACAATCATTTGATACATATTTTATAATTCACTACAACAAAACAGGCCAACTGAACTAGTTTCCAAAGCATATAGCGGCAGGTTCAAACTGCTACCTTATGCACCGCCACAAACAGCAATTAACTTTCAGATTGTTTGAGATTAGGAAAGGAGTCGAACAAGATCAAACAAGAAAAATGAATTCCGTAGAAATTTCAGAGAAGCAAAGGTTTAGACTAAAGTAAAAAAGAAAAATTTCAGAGAAAATTAACTGATGGCCGACGGTCGTTGGGAGATAAGAGATTAGTCAGGAATGCAACTTGTCCACCGGTAACAAACAACAATTCTGTTGAAGAGAAAACAAACATAAGCAACTGTTGCAATTATGGAAATCCCCAATTTTTAAACCTACGTCAAAATTTTACGAATTATCTATGATTTGAGGCATGAAATTACCTTGAATCGATGCAAATTTGGAGAACGGATAATTCGAATTCCCAAATTCCTCAACTTTGAACCGATGGGAGTTTCAGCTTCTGATCGATGAGAGTTCCCTCTCTTTCTTTGAGTTTCCCTCTTCGAAAATAATTGAATTTCCCTCCATTTTTTATTTCCCTATTTTCTTTTGCGAAGAAATATTAGAAAGACTAGGCATACAACTCAAGGGCCTAAATAATTTTTAATAGAAATGAGTGTCTACATGTATCAATTAGAGGTGCTTATCAGGGGATTTACGCTAACGGTTTGACTTATCGGTTATTGGTTTATAAATATAGTAATCCGCTAACCAACCAATAAGACATCAGGCGGATTGGTATCAAATTAGCGATTATCGGACGATTTATCGAATTATCGATTAAGAAAATATTTTGAAGTAAAGCATAACATGTGCTTTGTCTTTGCAATGACTCTGGATAAATTAAATGAATCCCTTTGTATTGAAAACTAAACTAATTGAGTAAGACTAGAAAATAGAAATTGAACCCCAATAAAGACGCTCTTCAAAGCTGAACTAACTGAGTGAGGCTAAAATTTCTTGATTTTGTTTTGTCTTTGCAAATCAAATCCATTCAAAGCCGAAGTGGGTGTAGTATTTGGGTAACGAGATTATCAACCACCTTTAGCTTAAATCTTAAATCATATATTTGTATATATGGAAGTAGCAGACTAACAGTACTACTCTACCCCAACTAACTTAATCCAATCCTACACCAGGGTCTACATCTATTACCAGACAAGTTCCATATATCTTTGACCGACCAAAAATATTACTTTATATACATAGAGATAAAAATATAAATATAAAATTCTTAACGGGTTAACGGTTTATCCGATAAGGCAATTGAATAATCCGCCCCCAAACCGATAAGCCATTAATTATAAAATCTTAATTTGTTCACCAACCATTACCCTGATAATCTGATACCAATAAGCCAATAAATTATTTTTGTGGTTCGGTTAATGATACGATTCGATTTTGAACAACCCTAGTATCAATCCAAGTTTCACTTTAATATCTCATCATAATATTATACTTTTGACTTAACTTTTTTCTTAAGCGAATAGTCGAATTTTTTTGTTAGAAAATATAATATTATATACAGATTAATCTAATTTTTATTAAGTATTTTTATCAAAACATTCTTTTAGAGAACTGCATCTAGAGAATAGTAATTTGTGTTTGAATAATTTATTTGAAAAGTTCTATTTTAATACTTAAATATATTGTATTTGATCAATATTTCAGAAAGTGTCTTGAGTTCTCCTCCCTAACAGCACACTGTATATAATCTCTCTAGATGGCCAATGTGAACGAAGGCACTATTAGGGTCTACTTTACGATTAGTATGACAAATATTGTCTCCCCCCTTCTTTTATATTATTATATTATCTAAAGACCACAATAACATCAAATATTATAGAGAGTTAACTATGTAAGATGCATATTAGCAATAATTATTTTACTATTTTCAACAAATAAATGTCAAAAGCTTAAGCAACATTTTCAATGGCATAAGTTTAACATTAGAAGTAGGAAGGGAGTGGAAGCTATACACACGTGAACTCGGGGTTAGCACACACCCTGAGTTTCCGGTGAGTCAAACGAAGTATGAAGGTATGAGATAGAGATCGAATATGAGAACTCCTTGAATCGAGGCCGAAACGGGATGCTTGCTACCGGGCCTGACAAGACAACACCCCCAAGTCTGGAAAGAGCTCCAAGACCTTGAAAAGCACTATAAACGATTGCACACGACTGCCAGAGGACCGTGATATCTGCACCCAACTAGATATCACAGCGCGGATCTCGCCCGATGTCGGTAGTTTATCAGTGTTTGACGTACAAGGAGGATTTTTAACTTTTTTTTAGAATTGTACTTGGGGTAAAACTCCCTGTTATATAAAGGGGAGTTTTTTATTTAGTAGACACATTGTAACATGCATATCAAGGCAATTCAAACTTATTTCTCTACTTTCTAGCTATTTAAAGGTTCTTATTTTAATCATAGTTTTTACACATTTGGCTTCGAATCGAGGGTCTGGTCAAGTGCAACATTATTGTTCAGCTTAAATCCGAGCTCGAACTCAAAATCACAGCTGGGTTGGTTATTTATTTTATATTTAATTAGTTTATCTAAGATTCTTGATTACTTGTGTTGAATCAATCCACATATCCTTAAAATCACGTACAAATTTAATTGTTATCCGTTTTAAGGGTAAACAGTTTGGCACCCACCATGGGACTAAGGATAATAGTGGTGGTTTGATACAAATCTCCATAACAGACTCTATTTTGCACTTGTTCTTTAAGGTCTCAATTTCAGGTCAGTTCAAAAAATGTCAAATTCTCAGTCTGCTCACTCGAACGTTGAGGCTAAGTCTGGCCATCATAGCGAAAACAACAATCTGGTTCCTAGCAATGAGGTGCCCCTATTGATCCCAACAGATTCCAAATTGCAGACCCAGTCGATGCTAACTCGCAGGTGGCCATCGATGCTAACCTGCCTACCGACCTTGAGAATAGAGCTCACGGAGGAACCTGGCCAACGACTCGAGGAGCGACCAAAGGCGAAGGCGAGGGGGTCAGTCTATAATTGATTTTCGAAATGTTGCAGGCTTAATAGGCAGCGATAGCGTAGCTAGAATATCACCAATCACGCCCCTAACAAAGTTGAGCCCGAACCATCCCGAAAAAACACCCGAGAAATGAGCAGATCACCAAAAGACCGGGTGAAGCTGAGTCCGGTGTTAGATCCGAAGTAATGAAAATGCTTGAAGCATTAACAAAACGGGTGGAATAAGGTGAAAAGAAAATTGAGGCAAACGACAAGAAGGTGGAGACATATAATTCCCGAGGCTATCAAATTCTAGTAGCGCCCCCGATATTGAAAGGCCCGGACTCGAAGAAATTTATCCAAAAGCCTTTTCCTCTGAGTGTGACACCAAAGCCAATCCTGAAGAGGTTTCGTATGCTCGATATTCCAAAATACAATGAAACCACGGATCCGAATGAGCATGTGACTGATCACGCTCAACTATGTCTAATAGAAGACTAAGCGGGCGTTGCAAATATAATTCGGGGTATTATGCCCAGAGTCGATCCCACAGGGAATTTACGTATCAAGCAAGCTGTTAGAATACTCAACTGTCACTTGATGTTATTTAAATTACTAACACTAAAGATTAAAACTAAAGATTAACTACGCTAAGGTGTAAACAATTGCAATAAGGATCTAAGGTTATGGTTTCCCCCGTCGGTGAATTTACTTATAGGATACTTTATATAGCTTGATTAGTTGTCTTTATCAATCATGAACACTCTATCTACCATAAATCTCTCTCAAGTAATTATGATAATTTACTAGACGCACTCTCTCAAGTTACGCTAGCTAGATTGCATTACAGTTCACTTTAGATTGCACCCGAGGTATCGTTATCTCTAATCCAACCTCTAAACCCTCGGTTATGACTTTCATCTATACTCCGGAAGTGATGTTTTTCAAATAACTACCTAAATATGCACTCTCTCTCAAGTAAATACATAATAAATAGGCACAGATAATTGATGGTCATTCAATTAACTACAACAAAAACGTAGTTGAACAAATAGAGATTAATCAACCCATCAGAACTCTATTAATAACACAATAGTTCATCCTCCAACGGGTTCCACCAAAACCCTAGATTAAAGAAGTTAGCTAAACATGTTCAAAAGAATCAACTCTAAAATAACTTGCATAATGAAACTACAAAGTAATGAAGAAAATCTGTACAAATTGATGTCTTGTCGTCCTTCTCTTCGAATCCCCTCTAAGTTGTGTTTTTGGGGGTCTATTTTTATGTTTAGGACAAACCCTAAACGTGTAGGAGACTTCTATTCCAACCGAGAAACACTTAAACTCGTCAAAACTCGTAATTGACCGGAACCAGGGACCCAGGCGTTTGGGCTCAAACGCCCCCCTAAGGCGCATGCCTGGCGTTTGGGCTCTAACGCCCCCCTAACGCTAGGGGCTGCCTGACTTTAGGGGCCAAACGCTTGGATAAGGCCAGGGTGTTCCCGCTTCGCCTCTTAAGCGTATTTTCAACGTATTTGCATCCATTTAGCTCTATTTCCATCTCTAATTCACCTACACATAAAATAAACTCTATTAAGCACATAAAACGTGTGTTTTTATCATTAACGCACATGAAATGTAAGGCATATAACATGTTAAACTATGAATTCTAGCCTCGCATCAATACCCCACACTTAAACATTTGCTCGTCCTCGAGCAATCAAACTACACTCATGTACACAACTTATTAAGCAAATCCCTTAACACGTTATACCAAGAATTTTTAAAACATTGCAATCACAGAGGTGTGACATTCTCTCCTCAATAGTCGACTCACATATACCATGCTTTATTCACAATCCACTCACTACTCTAACATAGAGGTCAGCAACATTACCTTTTCTTCGTGAATCATCTTCCCTCACCAAATTCAAGAGTTAGTTCCACACACAATGAAATTTAAGAACATAGGAACTTAAGATAGAAAGAATTCACTCACTCTCAGAAATAACATTCATATGCCACAAAAGATGCACCATAGGCTTGCCCGTAGTGTACTACTCTACTAATCGAGCTCATTCAGTCTAGGATCAA
>MDKJ01190647.1:0-17802 GCA_005239525.1 Nicotiana knightiana | reverse complement strand
TTGGCCTTACAGAATTCTCATTGAAGCGACTTCCACTTCACACTTACTTAGGTGATTCCTAAATGTGTAGTCCTTTATATTGATACCACATCAAACTTAGGTAATCACTAAAGAACGTGTAAAGTTCTATCCTTGTTACTGAACATTGTTTTTATCACGAGAAGGGACCAAAGATTTTACTTTGACAATGTTGAATCGGTCAATCACAACTTTGTTTGAGCTCCTTGAACCTAGATCTCGGAATATCCAAAATTCTAGGTAGAGTTACCGCCATGATGACTTGTCCTTGGCCATAGTCCCATTCCCTTAGATGATTTCTCAACTCCCTCTCTAGTTAGGCTTTTTGTAAGCGGATCCACCATATTATCCTTTGATCTTACATAATCAATAGTGATAATTCCACTAGAAAGTAGTTGTCTAATGGTTTTATGTCTTCGTCGTATCTGACGAGACTTTCCATTATACATAACGCTACCAGCCCTGCCTATTGGCGCTTGACTATCACAATGCATACAAATAGGTGCCAAAGGTTTGGGCCAAAATAGAATATCTTTGAAGAAAATCCGGAGCCATTCAGCTTCTTCACCAGCCTTGTCTAAGGCTATAACCCCAGCCTCCACTGTAGAGCGGTCAATGTACATTTGTTTGGACGATTTTCAAGACATTGCTCCACCGACTGTTTAGAATCGGTTGAATGAAGGATTTAATTTGCATCACTATACCCATCTATTATCACGGGATACTTATTATAGTGCAAAGCATAATTTGAGTACATTTCAAGACTCGTTTCATCGTCATGAAAGTTCAATGCGAACTTCCATATGTCGTAGACTAATGCGTCTCGACATTCTATTGCATATCATATTATTGACTGCACTTTAAAGTAGCAATAATATATTATAAAAATAACAGGAATGATTGGCGTCAGTTGTGGCCACAACCTTTTAATATATAACACATTTCGCAATCATTCCGCCATTTTCAAGCAATTGTATAATATTTATTCATACGTCTATATGATATGCATATTATAGCACTTTCATTCATGAAACAAATCCAACTTGCAATGGATTTTGGTCATGTTCATCTGTTGGTTCACCTCATTATAGACCAACGCATTAATACATTCGTTCATGAACAGTCATGTTTATACAAAACATACAAACGCACTTTCATGAAAAGTCACAACCTTTGAAGTGACATTCTTTCATAAACGAGTTAAACAATAGAAATTTTCAAGAAAGAAACAATCTTTCGAAAAATGCAAGTGACGAATTTCTGAATTGGTAGTTTCACTCAACTAGCCTTCACTAGGACTGAACAAAAAAAAATGAGTGTACCAACTACCATATTGATTTCCACTATTTGTGACATCATGTATAATATTGGCTCTGTCATGCATAAGCTAAATGCCCCCACATTTCAAATATCTTATGCATTTTCTGTTATCCACATATCATCCACATGGCAATATTAATTGGTCAAATTTCGCATGTCATTGTTTGGGTGCTTGTTTTAGTCCGTAAAGTGACTTAACAAGTTGACGCACCTTCTTTCTTTTCCAGGAACCATGAACCCTTCAGGTTGTTCCATATAAACTTCTTCCTCCAAATCTCCATTTAAGAAGGATGTTTTCACATTCATTGATGGATTTCAAGAAAGTATACTGTAGCCAATTCTACTAACATTCATATGTATGCCATACTCGTAACCGACGAGTGTATGTCAAAATAGCCAAGACATTCTTATTGTCTAAACCATTTGACAAATAATCTTGCCAACTATTTGTCAATAGTACCATCAACTTTCATTTTCCTTCTAAAAATCCACTTAGAACCCAAAGGTTTATTTCTTGGAGGTTGATCAACCATTTTCCCAAGTATGATTACTTAATATGGATTTTGTCTCACTATTGGTTGCTTCTTTCCGAGGAAGACATAACTACCTCCAAAGTTTGAAGCTCATTTTCTAACAAGAATGTCAGAAAATCTGGTTAAAAGGAAGTAGTTGTCCTATGATGGTTACTACGTCTTAAATTCACCTCATTAGGTGTACTTTCCTTTGCTTCTTCCCAAGGTCGCTTTGATATTTCACTAGACGACTCACATTCCCTTTTATACGGATAAATATTCTTAAATAATTCAGGATTATCTGATTCAATTACCGTACCAATGTCAGAATTTTCTGATTTATGAACCAGAAAACGATATGTCTTACTATTTCTTGCATATATCCAATGAAAACGCAATCAATATTTTCCGACATGATTTTTGACCTCTTGGGTTTAGGAACTTTCACTTTAGCCAAGCACCTCCACACTTTAAAATATTTAAGTTGGGCTTCCTTCCTTTCCATTTCATATGGAACGGATTGCGTTTTGCTATGGAGAACTCGATTGAGTATTCGGTTAGCTGTAAGAATAACTACCCCTCATAAGTTCTAATATAAATCAGAACTTATCAACAAGAGATTCATCATCTCCTTTAACATTCTATTCTTTCTTCTCGCAATTTCATTAGATTGACGTGACTAAGGAGCGATCGTTTGGTGAATAATTCCATTATTCCAAACATATTTCTTTAAAAGGAGATTCATATTCGATGCCCCTATTACTTTGTAGAGCTAACCACAAGAACCGTCGTTTGTGACATGACAGAACCAGAATAAATGGTGAAGTTTTTAATCTTCAAACCAATCTGACACAATCAGAATTAATAAATGGTGAAGTTTTTAATATTCTAACCGAGTAATACCTGATACGGAATCTAATAAACGGTGAAATTTTTAATCTTCAAACCGAGTAATATAAGACACAATCAAATTTAATAAATGATGAAGTTTTTAATCTTCAAATCAAATAATAAATTAGAGTAGAAAATTACTAAGATTTTAATCTCCAAAACGAGTAGAAAGTCACTAAGACTTTAATCTCCGACAAATGAGTAGAAAGTCACGAAGACTTCAATCTCAACGAACGAGTAAAAAATCACACAGATTTTAATCTCGAAGTAGGAGTAGAAAATCACAAAGATTTATTCTCCATAAAGGGTGTAGAAAATGATAAGAATTTTAATTCCCTTTCCAAATGATTTTCCAACTAAACCATTATAACATTTTAACCAGTTTGATCTCTTTCTCTAATCAAACACATATATGTTCATCTTTACGTATATTATATTCATAACCTCAAGATACTTCAAGTATTACTGTAAGGCTAATTCATGTCTTACAATATGAAAATAACCATTCACATATATTTATGCATGTCCCAAATTATACAATTTTCATTTGATCAAGGAATAACAAAATTAATCGTAAGCACATGTTATTCCTACTCATACATATAATTCCAAATATGTTATATGAGATCATCATGTGATAAATATCCCCCCTAATATTTATATCAATTGCATTTCATCATAACACAAAGGGTCGAAATTCTTAAATTAATAACAACGGATTTAAAAAATAAAACCCAATTTTATCACTTTCTTCAAGATTCATTGCTTTGACGTGGTCACTCTCGACATATGATAAATCAATGTCACTGTCCCTAACAGGACCTTACTGACTATTTTCACCATGTTTGAGAAAATTTCATATTAATATCCAATTTTCAGAAAACCACTAAAATTTTCCAACAGGCTAACCGACTCTTTCTTTCTATGGTTATTTCAATGACTTTGGAGTAAATCACAACATCATCTGTATCTTATAATCCCAAATGAAGATGTAATGTTTGAATCGTCACATGAGTCTATAACTTTCATGTATCAATTATGAAAGATTCCAATTTTTAAAAAGATACCAACGTGGATGGCGAGCCTTGCTTCTTCTACAGAAGTAAATTCAAGTACTCTGTATTCCTTCTCCTTAAGTTAGTAGTTGTATCCTTCATAGAAGTCCACGCCACACTATTCTTTCTTTGTAGAAAGATTTGTATATTTCCTATGATTTGGTCCATCGTTTGTCTTAAAAGGCAACCAATAGCATCCTTTCCATGAACAGACGCCAAAAAGTTAGCCACTAATGGCAATTTTCAAGGCATCTGCCTTGCTCTTCTCACCACCAAAGACATAATTTTCTTTTTCTCTCGATATTTGTTTTCTTCTCAACTTTCCTCTTTGCATAGCAAGTAATTTTCCTTCAAATTGGGATAAGTAAAATTCCTTAAGATTGTTGGTATTACTGTATTCAAAATCAGAAAATTAGAGAAGTGTTAGAAGAAACAGAAAATTTATAAACAATAAGAAATATTCCGAGTCCATAATTTTCTTGTGTGTCCTTAAGAAATTTTAACCCCCTCACAAGTTGCCAAGGTAATGGATTAAATCCTCCCAGGATGAAACGGAATAAACCTTCCTGCAACAGTGGCAATACAAACTGCAGGATACCAACGAACTCAAAGAACAGAGCAAATCACACTTGACCCTTATGTTTATTTAAAAAAATAATAATGCAACAAAGTAGAAAGAGAGGAAATAATTTCAGATTTTCCTATTTTGAAAAATGAGGCCAAGCCTCTAAATTTATAGACAACCAAAGGGTGAGATGAAGAGGTGCAATCCAAAAGGTACCTCTTCCATTTCCCATTCACACCCCTTAATAAAAACGCAACAACATATGACTTGTTGGAATTATTGGTTGAGGTCCCGAGGGCCTTGAGTGAGTTTCGGATAGGTTTGAGGTGTGTTGCGCTCATTTTTCTTGTGTTTTGACGCCGTTTCTTCAAGCATAATGATATCATATTAAATAAATGAGCTCCGATTTCTTTTTTGATTGAAGCATTAGATCTGTATCGTAATTACGACCCATAGCAAAAAAGAATCATCAAATTTGGACATCATATGAGGATTTTATTGTCATTTTACTAAGAATTAGGTTGCTAGATTATTCAGATTAATTACTAAATTGCCACTGACGGCGTATTTAAAAAGCTGCACTATTTGCAAATATTGAAACCAACATATCTCCCTCGTTATAAGGTCAAATTGAGTAATTCAAAAGCCTAACTTGACTAGAATTTCACAAGAAATCCATTGGAGGCATAAAAAGCGAGTTTCGGAATCATTTAACATGAGAAACGAGGCAGAATAGCTGACAGAAAAATATATAAAACAAGGGTTTGTTCATTCGGTCATATTTTAAGTTGGGGCGCTCGAATTTGGGTGATTTTGGAGGCGATTTTCACCATAGGGATTGGGGTAAGTGTTCTACTCAGTTTTGGTTATATTTTATGAATCCATCTTCATTTTTGGGATTTGATTGATGATTTCAAAGTGAAATTGAGGGAGTTAGGGCTTAAGTTTTGGAAAGTTTTGAGGGACCAAACGGAGTCCGATTTTGATAAATTTTATATGGTTAGACTCGGGAGAGGACTAGGATTATTATTCTGCCATTTTTAACTGTTTCGAGACGTGAGCTCGGGGGCCGGGTTTTGGCCGATTTCGGATTTTTTGCATAGTTATGTAGTTTTTATTGTGGAATTCGATTCTTTAGACTATGTTGATAGTAGTATTCTGATTTTGGTTAGATTCGGAGCTTTTGGAACCGAGTCCAGAGACGAGGGCATCCCGGAGTAGGATTTTACGCTGCTAAGGTAAGTAACAGTTTTAACTCTGGATTTGAATGTATAAAACTCGGAGATTCGATATCATGTGATTGTGTGGAAGTGATACTCATGCTAGGTGAAGGGCGTGTAGGTGTGCACCGCGAGGGACTCAGACTTGGTCCATCACGTGAGGCTGTGAGGCCTAATAGCTATTATCTATGGTTATGTGTTTATTTGTTGTTGCACTTGTTTGCCTACATGTTAGAGATCATGTTTAAGCTTTATTCATGCTCACGTTTACTCAGTCATAGAAATTATTGTATGTGTTTACCTCAGTCTTTATTATTTTGCTGATATATTGTGATACTTGATATGGGTTGTGTCCTCTTATTTATGGTGTATTGTGAGGCTGGAGAGGTACATGATTGAGTGAGGCCGAGGGCATGGTTGTGAGGATATTAATATCATAGCTCGTGACTTGTCCGCGTGGCACGTGAGCTGACCGTGCGGGTCCAGGTATTGATACCATAGCGCATGAGTTGTCCGCGTAGCACGTGAGCTGACCGTGCGGATTCAGGTATTGATATTATGGCACGTGAGCTGTCTATGCTTAGCGCTTGGGCTTTGGGAGCCCCTCCGGAGTCTGTACACACCCCCAGTGAGCGCAGAATGTCGAGTGTATTGAGTGTTGAGTGTTGAGTGCGAGTGCTGAGTAATGGAGTGACATTGATGTGAGGTTGCATTTACTTTTGCTATTGCTGCATTTTACTTGTTAATTTCTTTGTAACATTTATTTTTTTTTAATGAAATTTACCTGTTTATTTCTGTTTATCTTAAATTGCGATAATGAAATAATTGAATTGTTTTACTTAGCTTGTCACTATTGCTCAGTTCCTTAGTTATTTCTGTTACTACTGAGTCGGTTGTATTCATACTACACTCTGCACTTTATGTGCAGATCCAGATGAGTTAGAGCGCGGCGATCGTTGAGTTCAGGCCGTCTATCCTTGGAGATTGCAAGGTAGTTGCTAGCGTCCGTAAGACCTTGTTACTCCTTTTGTCATTTCTTCTTTTGGACAATTAGACAGTTTATATATCTTAGTTCATAGTTCTAGACGCTCATGACTTGATGATACCCTGATATTTGGGACTCGTCCGTATTTTATATTATTTATATTTAGAGTTGGTTTAGTTTATCAGGATTTAAATTATTGGAAATGTTTTATTAAATTCTTGTAATCAAATTAGTAGTAATATTTTGGAAAATAGGCCTACCTTATAACACGATAGGTGCCATCACAGCCATAATTAGATTTTGGGTCGTGACAGTCCCGCTAACAAATAATTCCTCCATTGCAATGCATTTTGACATTATTTATACTTCTTATTTTTAACACGTTTACTTTTTCCAATACAAAAAAGAAAAAGAAAACAAAGAGAAAAAAACATGTATTCTCCTCATCTATGGCCTTGTCTTAATAAACTGATATTATCCTAAGATCTAATACTTATAATTTATTGAAGATTATGTTCGCTAATTAGTTACCTTGCTAACCAATTGTGGGGGTGCACTTAGGGTTAGGGTGTCAATGGTTTGATTCGGTCGGTTATTTTATAAAGTTTGTACCATACTAATTTTTCGGTTATTCTATAATGTATAACTAAAATTAGACTTCTCGAAATCGCCCCAATCATGTCAGTTTCTCTTCGGTATCGGTACGGTTCGATAAATTTTCGATAGTTTTTTAAATGTCATGTAAAAGTCACTAGTATAAGTAGAATACAATAACATACGTACTTTTATAGGATTTAGCAAAACTCTCTAGATATCTTTACGGTTTAAAAGGTGATGAATTAAGAAAATATGAAAGATGACTAGAGTATAGATCCAATAAATATTATACAGCAGCGTAAACGAAATTAGGCAAATACAAAGAAATTATAAATCTCACGAGTGGAAAGATATTAACCAAGTTGGATTCAAGAATAAAGTCTATAGAAGATTAAACATTTCAAAAAGATAAATCTAATTCATACGAAAGGAAATATATTCAATACATTGTAGGTTGCTAGTCCTAATCGCTACAACACCTTATGTCTTGCTAGTAAATATCCTGAAAATAATTCAGTTTCAATAGAAGTGGCATAATAGGTGTGGGAATTAGGATTTTGAACTTAATTACTTGTTGGCTTGCAACTGTTTCATTATTCCTAGGCCCAAGAAAAAATTTAATGCTTTATTATTTTTAAACTTAACATATAAATATATTTTTCACATTGTAAATTTATTCGGTACGGTTCGATATTTTTTTGGTTTATTTTCATAAAATAAAAAACCTACCCTAATTATCAGAACAATTATAAATTTATATAAAAACCTATGATTTTATTAAAAGAAACCTAAAAATCGGTTTGATACATGACATAAAATACAAAAAGGGACAACTAGACCGAATTGGGGTTTGAATCTATCTCTTCGAAAGGATGGAACACCGTACAGTCCACTCTTTTAGCCTAGAAGAAATTTTTAATTTGGGATGAATTAACGAATGGCGAGACAATGAGTGACAAACCTATCAAAGTGGTAGTTATGAGTAAGAAGAGTCGTCGTCCCGATCATATATCGGTTCTGAAAATAATAAAAAAAATTATAAAGATTGAAGCGTTGTTACTCGCATCTCTTCTTAAATTGAGTAATATGATGCCTTGTAGGAGTAGGAAACAGTGGAGTTGAAAAAAGATAAATAGTGCTGTCTTGAATTTTAAAGTGACAAATATTTTGGACGAACATTTTTTTACTAAAGTAACAGACAAGAAGGATGGGCAGAAAACACTGTTAAGGAAAATCAGATCTACACACAAACTTATTCAGAAACCAAATTAAACTTATACATTATCCCCTACAAACATCATGGTGGCAAAGCTATCTCAACTCATCTTGGAAGTAAGAACAAACAGAGAAATCAAGAGAACTCCAACTTCCTTCCTCAACTTCCTTCAGCTTCAATTCTTAAACAACACAATCAGTGGCGGACTCACGTGGAGTCGAGCGGGCTCAGCTGAACCCGCTTTATCAAAAAATAATATTGTGTATATATATAAATTACGATTAAAACAGCGTAAATTTTGTATAAATATTTTATTTGAACCCACTTGACAATTATTATTTTACGACTAAAGTTATATACTTCTAAGATTGAACCCGCTTGCATAAAATCCTGGGTCCGCCACTGAACACAATACAATACAGTGTTACATACAGTACAAAAATACACATTATGAGACGACGAGAAACATCAACCCAAAATGCAGTAAAAGATAATTACCTCAACTTGCAGCCGGTTATCAAATCCCTTCTCTTATGTCAACTCTTGGGATGTGAGCAATCTTAGGCCAGTCCTCTCCTCTTTCCTTCTCGCATCTTTGCTTCAGGCTTGATGAACATCTTGTAACAATTAGCACTTGCAATTCTGCGAGAGATCGCATGCCTTCTGGAAAGGATGTCAACATACGTGAACCATAAATTTCCAACCAATTAAGGGCAATGAGGTCGCCTATCCATTCTGGAATTGTTGTGAGGTTTGGACATTCCCAAATCTCTATTGATTTCAAAGTACCCGAGAAACGTTGGAGCCAAACTGGTAGCGACATTAGCTTGTCAAGGTAGAAAGCTTTGAAAGTTGATAAATTCCCCGGGACTTCAAACTGCATTGCTTCTTCATCAGATAAATCAAGCAGAGGGCAATTATCTACACATAAAGACTCGAGGGAAGTGAGATGAGTCAGACATCTGGATAGAGAAACCAAATTTCTGCAGTTATATATAGACAAGTATTTGAGTGAGGTGAGACTCTTGAAGACATCCTCTGGCATAGTTGCTAGGTCCTCAATAGAAACTAGAGTCAAACTATTCAAATTGCAAAGAGGAGAAGGGTGATGAGGTGGGCAAAGAATTTGCTTCAATATCTTCTCACTTATTATCCCCAAATAAAGTCGCTTTAGGGAAGGGAAGTATCGTTCATCTGTAGGAGTATTTGATCGTAGCATGAATTTATCATCATTACCTTCAAGTCCATCTATGCTCTCCACGGCGTCAAGATTTAATAGTACAAGATTTTGGAGAGAAGGCAGCTGCCAAAATGGTGGGAGCTTTTGGCATTTATGACAACCTCTTATTTGTAGAAAAACAAGCTTGGGTAGCAAAAAGCCAAGATTATCAACCATCAACCAACTTGCGAACCTTGATCCACTATAATTTTCTATTCGCAACCTCTCAATGTTTTGGTGCGGCTGCAGGGCCTCCAACTTTATCAGATCAGCCTCAGTATCATCCTCTTGATTTCCACGTTCAAATTCTACCCAGATATATCGAAGATGTTTCATTCTTTTCACTACATCGGTAGGTATTCTTTCTCCAATTGCACGGGCACGTCCCATGAACTTAATTCTTAATCTATTTCTGAGATCAAGGCCTTTTAATTCATTCAACTTGTCACTTGCCAAACCAGATATGCAACTTTCTTTGCCTACAATAAAACTTGTCAATGTCCGTAGAGATGTCAATTGGCCAATTCCAGGTGGCATATCTTCCAATGACTTGCAACCATCAAAATCCAAGTGAATGAGACTTGCCAACTGCCAAAGTCCTGGTGGAATATGGGTTAATGATGCGCACCACAGACATACCAACTGTCGAAGGCTCACCAATCTCCAAATATCTCTTGGCAATGTTTTGAGTTTAATGCAATCAACCAACTTTAAAACTTGTAGATTATGCAACTTCGTGATGGAATTTGGTAAAGTAACAATGCTTCTAGAGGAAATAGCAAGATATCTTAGATGCTTCAGTCCACCTAAAGATTGAGGCAGAATTTTTATCTGCAGGCGACGTAGATCCAGAACGCGTAAAAATTCAAAACTTGAAACCATTCTCTCTAGCGTTGAATTGCTTATGACAACATTTTTAGACCCATTTAGGTAAATAAATGTCCGCAACTTCATATGATTCCTATAGAAGGGACTCGGAAATTCCAATGAAGCACCTACTTGGAATAAACAAGAAGCATGGAGAGTTTGTTCTGGGATTACAATCTCTGTATCTTCAGTTTTAGTCATACTGAAGAACTCCCTATCTGCAACTTCTTTTGCAAGATCATGAATAAGATCGTGCATTTTGTAAAAATGCGGAAACGATTTATGTTCTTTAGTTTCTTGAAAGAATGACCTTCTTAAGAAATCCACGAAATATGAATTTGCAACGTCCTCCACATTGTCTCTGTTGCTAATAGTTGATTGAATGAAGCCTTGAGCAATCCACATATCAATCAAATCAACTCTATCAATTCGGAAATCCTTTGGAAAGAGGGAACAATATGCAAAGCATATCTTTAGATGGTGAGGAAGGTGATTATAGCTCAATCTCAAAATGGCCATGACACTGTCGCCTCCTCGTGTGATACTTGACAAATCTTGATTCTTGAAATATATCCATTCATCCTCTGTTCTTTTTAGGCGTAGTAGGCTTCCTACTGACCTTAATATAAGAGGAACTCCTCCACATTTTTTCACAATTTCCTTTCCTATTTCCACCAAACTCAAATTTTCACTCTCTTTGTTACACTCAAATGCCATTTTTTCAAACAATTCCCATGCTTCTTCTACTGAAAGGTCCCCCAATTTATGTTGGTGAATACTTCCTGAAACTTCCGCAACTACATCTGAACGAGTAGTTACTAAAATCTTACTTCCTTTGGCTCCACCGATCAACATATTTTTCAATCTCGACCATTTCAAGGCATCTTCGTTCCACACATCATCCAGCACCAGTAGATATTTCTTCCCATCAAGCATTTCTCGAAGCTGGTTTTGCACAGCATCTAGTTGAAGGTAATTAGCCTTCTCCCCTCCTGCAGATTCGATGATCTTTTCTGCAATCACTTTCACTTCAAAAACGTCTGAAACACAAACCCACAATCTTTTATCAAATTTTTCCTGAACCATTTCACTATTATACACCGATTGCGCGAGAGTGGTCTTTCCTAGTCCACCAAGGCCAACAATCGATATAACCGCAACATTCTCATTTACCTCAGAATTCATAAGAAAATCCAGAATTTTCGTTCTATCATCATTCCTTCCAATGACTTCTCCATCAGGCACAAATGAATAAGTCTCTCTATCCAAATTAGACTCAAGAAGCAAAGGTTGCCTCCTTTCAACAAGGTTTAAGGAGGCCTTATCTTTTGCAATTACATCTAGATTTTCTCGAATGGTCTTGAGACGCTTACTCATCTTAACATTATAAAGCACAGGATTTGACTTTGAGAAGAATATGCTTACCTTACTCACCAATTTTCGATGTGTCACTTCAGTTGCAAAGTCATCCAAGAGATCATCAGCCTCAAAGAAAACCTTTTTAAGTTTCCTTATCCAATCCCTCACCTCATGGCTACTCTGCTGCTGCTCCTCCGCGTCAATTAGTACAGCTTGGATTGAAGAAACTGTACCAGAAAGCTTGCTAAGTTCATCGCTTAGTCCCCAAATTGATTCTACTTCTTGAACTGCAAGAGAACCCAAGTTTTTCAAGATTTCAGCGGCAAGCTCGTAAAGAATTTCAGCCATGATTATGATTTGAAGATCAATTTGTGTATTAGAAGTAGCCTTTATCTAACACAATTTGTGATAGGGTTGACGAAGACCTTGATTTGGACCCCAACAATCATTGAACTCTTACCAATAATTGAATCTTCTTTTATTATTACAACAGAGTGGGAACAGAATCAAGAATCATAGAAATTGAAGCTCAAGAGTAGCAGTTCAACTTTTTAAGTGACTCAAAATTCCTTATAAGAGAGTGGGAACTCCAATTTCCTTTCTTAATCTCATGGTTTTCGCCAATTAATTCAGTTTTTGGATTCGACCCTTTTGAGAAAATGGGTTCAGCACCTTGACTTTGTTCTGCAACATATCTCTGCACTTTGGTTTATGTAGATGTTATGTTATATGTGTTTCTTTTTTTTAAGGAATCACAAACTGACTGTTTATATACTGGTGAGCAAAAAATGATTGTAAAACTCGGTTTGAGAAATTGAGAAACTGACTGTCCGAATTCACCGTCAAAATTGAGAAATTTAACTCTCGAAACGTGAATTGCATCAAATAAATTGAGTATGAGAAAGTATATTTTTATGTCACGTGGTTAGATGAAATTCGTTGCCTTATATGAAATCTTAATAAGTTTTCTTAATTTATTCAGTAAAATTATGTAATTAATTTTCTTTGAAGTTTTTCCTTCAAGATTTTCATATTAAAAGTTACTAATATAATTTCTAATAAGCGTTTTTTTTCAATTGACCATATAGATTCAGAGGCGTACCGAAGATTTTAAGAACATGAGTGTAATACCATATATATAGTCTATAACTAAAGTTAAAAAAAAGACGTGAAAAGAGGAAAAGAGGGAAAAGAAACGCAGCAAAGCTGCTGCTAAACAACAGAGAAGAAACAACAAAAAAAACCATAGAGGAGGAAACAGAGGAGAAGAATAAAGAGGCTGGAACTAAACCTTGAGAAATTTTAAACACACACTGGTTCTTACGGGTAATACTCGAATTTTTCATCTGGGTTCTTTTCTTCTGGTAATTCTTTTGTACTTCAGTTCATATATTTGAAGGGTTTCACAAGGTATAAGAGTTATTCTCAGCAAATTATGCAATTGGAAGTTGGTCAATGCTACTGTACGATAAATTTACATGGAAAAAGAAGGATATTGATGTATTTGTACTTAAACTAGTCTCATTATATATGATCTTTGTTAGGTGTAAATTAAGTTAGGGTGCAAGGATTGAGTTTTGGTGTTTAACTATATTGCAATGACAATATCGAATTTGGGTTTGAATGTGGTAAGTCTAGTATTGAGTACAAAAGATAAGTACCAATTAAGAAGGAATATTATGGACAGTAAGATTATTTCAGTTTCAATTTATGCACACAATTAAGGAAATTGAACAGTACATGGAATAAACTATATAAATACCATTTTATTTAAACGATTTTGGACTAATTTAAATTACTCATAGCATGGGTGATATAATTCGGCGAATTGATGATAAAATATAAAACTCGGAGGACTAAATTAGTGATGGATTTAGCCTAAATGAGGCAATTAACATGAGATTGATATTATGTAATTATAGATTAATTGGAGGAATTTGTACGAATTGCTCGAGGTGAAACATTTGGTATTTAGGCACGAGTACTGTGAGTAGTAATCTTACTGCAATTTGTATTTTCATAACTTGCATGATTTACACATGATTTTTAATGTGAATATGTTACCGATTATTTTGAGTTGCATATGGGACAAGTTTACTCGATATGATACCGAAATAGTTATTTGAGACGATTACCGTTGGTTTAAATATTCTTGTTGTCATTAGATATGTTTTACCATTACTTGAATTTACTGTTATCGAAATGAAATTACATGATTTGATTAGAACCGAAATGCTCTATATTGTTTTAAACTAATTTCCTATGAGTATATATGGATACAAAGACAAGTATAAATTGGAGTAAACTTTGAAGGATCCCGTAGCTAACGGCGGGTTCGTTAGACCTGGTGCACCTTGTAATTACCGATTACCGTTACAGCTCTCGCTAGTGGGAGGGTAGAACTAGCATATAGTTATCGATTTCCCTCGAGTAGGGACTACCGTTATACTTGACTTCTTGCGAAGAAGTCCACAGTTATACCGATTACATGATCCGTTCATTGAAACCTCCCAAATGTGAATATTGATATTATACAATAGTTATCGAGCTTATTACTGAATTGTTAATTGTATTATACTACAAGAAAGGCATGATGAGACTGAAAATTAATTATTGTTTCTGAAAGGGCATTTTATGTTATTTTCTGTTTGAGATATTAACATGTTTTCTGTCTTGTCCCCAATAAAACGGTTGTGGTTAAGTGTTATTACTCACTGAGCTAGTGACTCATTCCCTGCTAATTTTTTTACAGAGACAACAATTGACGCGGGCGAGGATTTCGTTAATTAAGGCGCACAAGTTGATAGTTCTTGGTGAGCCTCGCACTTGTTCGCGTGGGCGGAGATTTTATTTATTGTTATAGTCTTTTCTTTGAACTCTTAGAGTCGCTCCATATTCATTATTTTAGTGTCATGAGTATTATTTTATTATTATAGTCTTATGTTGAGTATCGTTCTTTATTATCAAAGTTGGAGATAAATTAGTATTTCTAGTTGTTAGTGGGTTGATTAGTAATGGTGGAGACTTGTTTTGGTTAATTGATAAGGTTTCAATTGTTTGGTATGATATTAGGATATTTGGTTGTTGACTTGAGACAGGAAAATTTTTGGAATACTCCAAAAATAGGGGAAACTCTGTCCGATTTTATGTAAAAAACCGATGAGGCTTACTTGGGGGCACTTGCTCCTAAGTGCCGGTCATGATCCTAAATTGGGTCTTGACAAAGTTAGTATCAGGGCTTAGGCTTTAAGTCCTGAGTCATGGAGAAATGTTTAGTAGAGTCTTGTTCATGGGTATGTAGGCGCCCATACTATTGATCTTGAGGCTACTGAACATCTAGGAATGTTTTCCCTTATTTCATTCTTTGATCGTGCGTTGAGATAACTTGAGATTGACTTTGGAGTATTTCTTTCGCATATGGCTAGGACACACACCCTCATCTGCTGGACGTGGTGTTGGACGTGGTATTACCCAGGGTGGCGGTCAAGTTGGGGTTCATCAAACTAGAAGACAGGCTGCTCCTCAACCTGAAGTTGGGAACACGGGTCAACCCCAAGCTGCTATACCAGATCAAGTGCAAGGGCAGGGAGTTTAGTACGCTCTACCACCAGTGCCAACTGTTGTACCTATTATTGCCTTACCTGCAGACGCAGTGGCAAGGTTATTGAATGTATTCGAGGCATTGGAGCCTACTCAGGGTGGAAGTTCAGCTCCTCAGTCTACTTTACAGACACAAGCACCTGCACTTACAAGAGTTTCTGAAATTGAAATCACCAAAATTCACAGGTTCTGATAATCCAGCAGATCCTCAAAGTTTCTTGGATGGGACACTCAAGGCATTACGTGCTCTAGGATGTTCTAGTGAGAGAGCCGTGGAGCTCGCAACATACAAACTAGAGGATATGGCCAATACATGGTATGAAACTATGCTGCTAGGAAGGCCAACATGAGCAACACCACTGACATGGGACGAGTTCACTAAGTTGTTCATGAATCATTTTCTTCCCGATAGTCTGATGCAAAAATATGCTAGAGACATTGAGAGATTGGTTCAGACTCCATATATGGATGTGTAAACATATTACACCAAGTTTTATAAGCTGGCTAGATATGCTTTGTACTTAGTGCCTACTGAAGAAGCTCGAGTTTAGAGGTTCGTTGATGGACAGGTTGGTCGGTTATACACTGCAGTAGCCCCACAGATGAAGACTTTATCCTACTCTGATGCAGTCGGACTTGCTAGAAAATTGAAACAAGGGACGTGATGAGCGTGCAACTAGTGATTTACGTAAGAAGGCCAAGACAGGAGGGTCTTTCAGTGGCGGTTTTAGTGAAAATCGAAAAGCAGGAAATCGGGGACAACAACAACAAGGTTCTCAGACAGGGGTACACTTGTCTTCACAGACTACATTATAGACAGGGTACTAGGGGACAGTCAGCATCTGGACATCGTAATTCCGGGCAGATATATACCACTACTCTAGTCTGCCAGACCTGTGGTAGATCGCATTTGGGCCAGTGTCGTGTTCTAACTGGAGAGTGCTTTTGGTGTGGCCAGTTGGGACATCACTTGAGGGATTGCCCTCAGCCTCCAAGGAATTTCAACCAGGCTTTTATTCAGTCAGCTGCACCTACTCAGACTACTCATAATACTTCAGGTGCTACAGGTACATGAAATAGAGGTCGAGGTGTTGGGGACCGTGCTAATGTGACTCAAGGACAAGGGAGTGTTGGTAGAGGTCAGGCAAGAGTTTTTGCATTTACTATACAGGATGATCAGGCCTCGAATGTTGTGGTTACAGGTATTCTTTCTGTCTGTTCATTTGATGCACTTGCGTTGATTGATCCGGGATATACTCACTCCTATGTGTCCTCCTACTTTTTTTGAGGTTTAGTAGACAACCTGAGTTATTGAATGACCCTTTTCTAGTTGCTACTCCTGTTGGAGAGTCTCTATTAGATGAATACGTGTATCGTGCTTGTCAGATTCGGGTTGAGGGTAGAGCTACTCTAGTTGATCTTATTGTACTAGATATGATTGACTTTGACATGCTGATAGGAATGGATTGGTTATCTTCTTGTTATGCTATCGTCGACTGTCATGCAAAGATAGTCAAGTTTGAGATACGAAACGAACACAATTTTGTTCTAAAACGGGGTCAGGTTATAGAGACTTGCAAGGTTGTATCTTATATGAAGGCTCAACGACTTCTGAAGAAAGGTTTCTTGGGTCTCTTAGCTATTGTAAATGACACAAGAAAGGAAAAAATTAGTATAGAAAATGTTCCATTAGTAAGAGAATTTTCTGATATATTTCCTGAGGATTTACCAAGATTTCCTCCAGTACGAGAAATAGATTTTGGTATTAATTTGCCACCTGAAACACAGCCCATATCAATACCTCCATAACGGATGGCACCAGCAGAGTTGAAGGAGCTAAAACAACAACTATAGGATTTGTTAGATAAGGGTTTTATCAGACCGAATATATCTCCATGGGGTGCACAAGTACTGTTCATAAAGAAGAAAGACGGATCCCTGAGAATGTGCATTGACTACATGCAGTTGAACAAGATAACAATGCACAATAAATATCCTTTGCCTCGTATAGATGACATATTTGATCAGCTACAAGGAGATGCCCACTTTTCAAAGATTGACCTCCGTTCTAGTTATCATCAACTTAAAATCAAAGATGAAAATATTTCTAAGACTGCTTTCAGAACTCAATACGGGCACTATGAGTTTCTTGTGATGCCTTTCGAACTGACTAATGCTCCAGCTGCATTTATGGATTTAATGAATAGGGTGTTCAAGTCGTTTATGGATAGATTTGTAATAGTATTTATTGATGATATCCTGATATATTCTCGTAGCCAAGGAGAACACGAGAATCATCTCAGGGCTGTGTTGCGGACTGATGCGTGGCTAGAATTCATGATTTTTAGCATTATATACCGTGCATTTTAGGTGTTTTA
>MDKJ01212985.1:0-25045 GCA_005239525.1 Nicotiana knightiana | reverse complement strand
CAGGATTATATTTGCAACGCCCGTTTAGTCTTCTACAAGACATAGTTGAGCGTGATCAAATTTATTCACCGCAGAGTTTTCGTGTTTGTTGTTTGCTTCTTGGGCATGACAGTGTTCCCAATGAACTGGGACATAATTCACACCAGACTGGCTATGGTAGCCAAAACTTTAATGGAGGGAATCAAGGGACAAACATACACCATAGTCCCTATGATTATAGCTGATATTTACTGGGCTTTAGACCGCTGCCAGAAAGGGTTCAAGCATTTCGAGGGTTGCAATTTGTTGCTGCAGCTTTGGTTACTAGAGCATATCCAAAAGGGTCAATATCGTCTGGAGTTTCCACGGAGGTCATGGAATGATCACATAGCCTTCCATCACACCCTAAGAGGATGACTTATATCCCAGACATGTTTGCTCAACCAGAAGGTGCTAAGGAATGGGTGGAGTTCTTCGACAATCTGACCGAGGATCAGGTCTAGTGGATTTTTGAATGGTTCCCTACTGATGAGTTCATCATCAGGTCTAGGACGCTCCTCACTTGGTGTTGATTGGGTTAAGGGGGATATACCCTTATGTTCCCATCAGGGTTATGAGACAAACAAGCAGGAGGCAGGTTGTACTGCGGGTTGCGAAGATGAGTCATTTCCGTGCAGATTTTCAGGATGACGACATCCCTTACAGGTGCCAAGCTCCGCATATGTGGCACTCAAAGATCATTGTGGAGAAGGACACCATCGAGCCAGACAGGTATCATGCGGGATATGCACCCTATTACCCGGCATGGTTAGAGGACAGCTTAGCTGGGGTAGTGGATCCAGGAATCGGTCGAGGAAATAGGGTCATAGATGAAGATGCTGAGACCCAGGTAAAATACAACAAATTGCGCAAAAGGATTCATAACTCTGAGGCCGAATATCAGGAGATACACGAGACGACATGAGACTGATCAATGAATGGAGGGAGATGGCTATAACCTCCAACGAAAAGGTAGAATATCTGGAACAGGGTTTGATGGAGCTAGAGGAAAAGAAAAGAAAGAGGGTCGCTGACTGCCAGAATGCTGAAGGAAGCGAGGGAGGACATCTAGCAAGAGTCTACCTGCTGCTGGGCCTACGCGAATTAGGGAACCTGGTCGATGGAGTTAGGAAGATCAAGCCTGGGAAGGGTCCTTCTGGGACCAAGTGGATTAGATTTATTTTCTTTTCCTAAATGTAATAAGGCCAAGTGCTAGTAGTGACTTATCTTTTATTATCTTAGTGTCGTGTTGGATTCATATATTTTTATATTAATGAAATGAGGCAATTATTGGCATTAAGTTCTCCAAAGTAACTTGTCGTTGGGCCTACCTCGGGCAAAACAAGGTTCCCAAATTAGGACGCGAATTTATATTCCTGCAATATGTGTTTAAATACCGCAAATATTCTTTCTCAAAACTTTTACTGACTTGGCTACCTTTTTGTTTTTTCTTTCTTTCTTTTGATTATTCCCCATTCCCCAAAGGTTGGTTCACGCATACTGGCATCATCATCTTATCACACAGGATCCAGGGGTGCCTAACACCTTCCCCTCAAGCATTACTATTTCCTATCTTGATGAATCGGTAATTGTGACATGTAATGAGGCAACACAACAAAAGGATAGTGATTCAAAAGAAGAGGATGTCATACCCGAGGAGATCATTCAGAGAAGTAGAGGATTTTGAGAACAAGCCCAAGTCCAACCTGGACGAAATTGAGATAATTAACTTGGGAGGTTCTGAAACCGTCAAGGAGACCCGTATCAGCATTCACTTGTCTTCGTTAGAGAAAGAAGAGTACACTCAGTTCTTGAAAGAGTATGAGGACGTCTTTGCATGGTCATACGATGATATGACCGGATTAAGTACATCCATTATGGCCCACAAATTTCCCACAAACCCGATGTGTCCACCAGTAAAGAAGAAACTCAGGAAATTCAAGCCTGATATGAGTCTGAAAATCAAAGAGGAGATTACCAAGCAAATCAAGGCCAAGGTCCTCAAGGTAGTTAAATATCCCACATGGTTATCCAACATCGTTCCAGTTCCGAAGAAGATTAGGAAGGTTAGAGTTTGTGTCGATTATCGGGATCTCAGCAGAGCCAGCCCAAAGGATGATTTCTTGCTTCCAAACATATACATCTTAATCGACAATTGTGCTAAGCATGAACTCCAGTCCTCTGTAGATTGTTTCTCCGGTTACTATCAGATCTGGATGGACGAAGAGGACGTTGAGAAAACGGCTTTCATTACACCATGGGGGGTGTACTGCTATAAGATGATGTTGTTTGGCCTAAAGAACGCTCGGGCCACCTACATGAGGGCCATGACTACTATCTTTCATGACATGATACATAAGGAGATTGAGGTGTATGTGGACGATGTCATCATTAAATCCAAGAAGGCCACGGATCATATAGCGGACTTGAGAAAATTCTTCGACAGACTACGGAAGTACAACCTGAAATTAAACCCCGCAAAGTGTGCCATTCGGGGTTCCCGCCAAAAAGTTATTGGGATTCATCGTCAGCTGCCGGGGGATAGAATTGGATACGTCAAAAGTCAAATCCATCCAGGATTTACCACCGCCAAAGAGTAAGAAGGATGTAATGAGTGTCCTGGGACGCCTCAACTACATCGGTCATTTCATAGCCCAGTCCACAGTTATATGTGAGCCAATTTTCAAGATGTTGAAGAAGGACGCAACGACTAGTTGGACCGAAGATTTTCAAAAGGCTTTTAACAAAATCAAGGAGTACTTATCAACACCACCAGTCATGGTTCCGCCAGAGCCAGGTAGACCATTGCTACTCTACCTTGCAGTACTAGATGGAGCTTTATTCTGCATTCTAGGGAAGCACGACGAGACAGGGAGAAAAGAACAGGCCATCTATTACCTGAGTAAGAAGTTTACCCCATATGAAGCGCGGTACTCTCTGCTGGAACGTACCTGTTGCGCTCTGACCTGGATAGCTCAGAAGTTGAGGCATTACTTCTGTGCTTATACAATATATCTCATATCGAGAATGGATCCTTTGAAGTATATCTTTCAAAAACCCATGCCCACTGGACAGTTGGCTAAATGGAAAATCCTGTTGAGTGAATTCGACATTGTCTATGTAACTCAGAAAGCAGTCAAGGGACAGGCAATGACGGATCATCTTGCTGAAAACCCTGTGGGAGGAGAATACGAACCCCTGAAAATGTATTTTCCCAATGAATAGGTACTATTCATAAGAGAAGACATTGCTGAGTCCTACCACGGTTGGAGAATATTCTTTGACGGAACAGCAAATTTCAAATGAGTCGGCATTGGAGCCGTCTTGGTATTGGAAACTGGTCAACATTATCTGGTATCTGCGAAACTCAAATTCCCCTGCACCAACAACATGGCGGAATACGAGGCTTACATATTAGGGCTCAACATGGTGTTGATACCCAATTTTCCCAAAAAAATATTTTAAAATTGCATATATATCTTCAAAATCATGGATTAATAGAAATTGGTAGTTTTCCACAAATTTTCTATATTTTTATTAATTTATACAACATTTTATTTCCAATAAATGATTACAAAATTGCATCACAAATAATTTCAAAAACATTTCTTGATTTAATACTACTATTTATGGTCTTATTAAGTCCAAATTATTCTATAAATAGCCAATTTGGCATCTTTTGGCAACAATTGCAATAACTTTGCAATTATAGCCCATGCATACTATTTTTGTATTTTTTTTTACCAGGAATTAGTCTTTTATATTTTTAAATACAATAATCATTTCAAACTATTTTCTATGCATGAAATTCATTTTTTATAATTATGAGCTATTTTGTAAATTATTTTAATTAATTTGAATTGGGTATTTAACAAATAGCCTAATCTCATTTCAAATGCAGCCTAAGTTAAATCGGACCCAACCCCAATTAAAATAGCCCAAACCCCAGGCCCAATCTACTTAAATCCACCCGGCCCAATTCCCATTTTAATCTGGACCGTTGATCATTTTTAATCAACGGTCCATATCCCTTCTTTCCTTAATTAATCCAAATGACCCCCTCTCAAACCCCATTCCCTCTCATTTCTGTCATCTGCTTTCCGCCACCTTCCCCTTCTCTCTCAAATCCTCTCTACCCAAACCCTAATTCCCTCGCCATTTTCTGGTTCGCCGGGTAACAATGGCGGTCCCTCCTCTCCATGGCCTGATTCTCGCATCCCTGAGGTCCTCAAGGGACCAGTTGATTGTTCGTTCCCCCCCCCCCCCCCCCCTCCGGGTCCGTGCTCACCATTCTCAGGCCATCATGGCCTTCTGAATAAGATTGCTTTATTTCCTTACTAGACCTATGGTTTCTAAGCCGATCTCTTCTCGTCTCTGGGTTGTCTCTCTCCAAAATCCTAACTCTAGCTCTTGACTCCTTAGATCTGTAACAGATATGAGTCTATTCGAGTTATCTTCACTGTTTTCTTAAAGAGTTTTATGATTTTCTAAAGCATCTCTTCATTTTCAAACTAGGATTTCTTAACCCCTTTTCAAAAACGATTCCTCTTCTAATTTCAGTGTTATTCTGTGATTTTCACTATGTTTAAATGATTTATTTGATTTTATCCTTTATCTGATTTATTATGTTGAAAACCCTAAGCTTTTTGGGTTAATCTTTGGGTTCTGAGTTCATCTTTATGGTTCGTTCTTTCAACTTGTTTGCATGTTTGACTCTCATGAATCTATTTCAATTAATGTGAGTATTTTGAGATTTTCACCCTTTTTGACTTACTAGGGTTTCTGATTCTGCCTATTCCTGCCTATTATGTGTTTACCTTGCTTAGTCTCAAAAATTTGTGTTCATCAGTACTATAATCCAGTTTTGAATCCCTGACTCCCTGTGATTTTTTACTTTACCATGCCTGTTAGGGTTCTGATTCTTTGCTTATCATGCGTTTATTCCGTGCAATCTGTGTTGATTACCCTTAATCAGTATTGTTCCTATTTGAATCCCTAATTTCCTGTAATTGATACTTTTCACTAATCTCTTATGATGATTTCCCTGCTGATCTTCAGACCTTAATTTATTTCTTGCCTTATGTTATGGTCGACTATGGTGTCAAATGGATTCTTATGTTACTTCCTTAATTAGAATCCTCTGTACTTAGCCTAATTACTGGCACTGATTGAAATTGTTTTCTTATTTATGCTCCAGTCATATATGATCCCTTTCCTTACTTATTTCCTGTCTTTTACCGTTTGAAATAACTCCCTTAATTAAGGGAGTAGTTGGACTGATTTTTGCTCTAATTGGTTCTGAGCTCCATAACTTACTGCCTAATTGTGTTTCTTACCTTATTTTACGTAGTTTCAAACCACTATATATACATACACACACAGAACTCAAAAACACGAACACATTAGTTCAAAAACTCTCTCTCACACTCAAAGCTTTTCTGCTCTCTTTCTTTCTTGTTACTTACTTACTACTGTTCTGAATTAGCCGATTGCAAGCCAAGGATAATTATTGGGCTCTCCTATTCTTCACTTTGTGTTTACTATCTCTTTACTGGTATGTTCTGATTTCAATTCAAGTCCCAAAACCAATATGTTTCGTTTACTGCTTCAGTTTATCATGTTTCTGATCTGTTTATATCTATGATTTTGTTGTTCAACATGTAATTGACATGTCTACATCATTGTTCATCTAGCATATTATATTATGTACCACTCCCCCTTAGGATCTGTATGCTTATGAATATGTTACCCCCTTGTAGTATGTCCCAATGTGACTCTGCTCTATCTTATGTTTACCTGGTTTCTAGTATGAACCTTTCCTTGCAAAGAAATTTGTATCCTAAGTTGTCTTGATTCTGTGTTGATTCTAAAATCCATGATGTGTTGATACCATTAGCTATCCCCATAAACCCCATACAAGAACTTCTATGCCCCTGTATACTATGTGCTCTATGTGTCCCCAATTCCCATCACCCTTATATGAAGGACTGTGATTTGAATGTGTTAAATCTGTTTGTGCTGTGATTAGTCTACAGTTTGTTAATTGTCCTACTCTTGTCAAAAACTGTTTTTTTACTAAACAACTCTCCTATTTTATAAAACTGTTTCAACTAAGTCTTTTTCAAACATTGTCTTTCCTATTAAAACCTTTTCAAAACTATGTCAAGCACTCTCACTCTACTCTTAGGTCCTTAGGTTCTGCCCCTCCAATGTATGACTGCCTTGGGATTCCTATGAGATCCCTCTGAACTCTGGTGCACTGGGGCTGGCCCTTCCACACTGCACTTACTCAATTATGGTTATGAAATCTGGGTGTGAGCACTGCCCGGGATCCCTTGAGGTCCTTAGGGAACTCTGACAAACCCGGATATGAGAAAGGCTATGAAACATTTGAGCACTTGAGGTTCTGGGAATATGGGCCTGTTTTTCAGGCTCCCTATAGTATAACTTCTTCTTTTCCTTTACTTAGTTGTTCTGTAATAATTATTTGTAAACAGATATTGGGGATGGCTAGTGAAAAGGGGAGGGTAGCTATATATGTTATCAATATCAATGGGTAGAAACCATGCCTTAGGTTTACATTTCCTATATGTGCATTAGAATCCATGTTTAGGACCAATACATTCTAAGCATGTCATGCATTAGATATCATGTTTTAGGTTTACTGCTTCAGCATCTCATTTGACCCTATTTATCACTTAGAAATCCTGCTTCTAGGCCAAATAATAACATCAACATAAAAAATGTTGCTCCTGCACATCCTTAAATTATGATGTAACTTCCTATGCATTTAGAAATCATACTTTAGGAATTCTACAACCATTCTGCATCTCTATATGCATAGTAGATACCATGCTTTAGGATCTCGCCCAGTCACACTTAGTTAAACTACTGATGCATGAAAAAGGACATAAGACAGTCTCATATTTGATCATTCTGTTTTAAATAAACTGGTGATAATCCCTGTATTTTGCAACACCTAGAACAACATGTTTTTAGGTAAATCAACTTCTGAACTGTTTTTAACAATTCTGGTAATTATTATTCACAATCCCACGCCTAGGCAAGCCTTAGGTAATCAATATCTTTTAAAACTGGAAGACTGTTGCTTTGTGTTTACTGCCTAATGGTTAACAGGTTTTAAAATCAGTAGGCAAACTGATTAGGTCCTACTTCTGTGTTTATAAAATTGAAGTTGCACATCTTCTGTGTTCTGATTTTCACTTAAACATCATGTTTTAGGATCCTGCTTAATAATACTACCCTTGTTTGTGTTTGAGACGTGCTGCTTATGTGCATTATCTGTGGAGGTAAATCTGAGCCTCTTAACCACTTTTTGCTGCATTTATTTTTAAAGTCCTATCTGTTCTTGCCTATCGCCTAGTATTTTCTCCTTTCAAACCTTAGGGGTCTTTCTAGAACTGCCTATAGGTAGAGGTCCTAATTTCCTCCAGAACCATTAAGAAGGGACGGGTAACAGCACGGATAGAGGTCGTTAAACAACACTCACTTAAATAACCACTAAGGGGCGGGAAAGGGTAGATATGGATATGATGACTGGCGCCCTAATGCAATGTGTAGCCCCTCTTCTGAGAAGTGATTACCGGGCATTGTACCGATGTGATCCTATAGGATAAACAACCTAGGACCCCCTATCCCTTACATATGTGTGTTTAGATCATAACTCTTTCAAAACTTGCATATGTATTTTAGACCTTAAATCTTTTAAAACTTTAGCACATATGCGTGCTTAGACTGCGAATCTTTTCAAAATCTTTTACTTGTTTAAACTTTAATTGTTATTTGCTATTTGTCTAAATTCACAAAGTTTGTTTGGCCGAGAACCGCAATTGTGGACTTCGAGGGGTGCCTAAAACCTTCCCCTTGAAGTAATTTCAAGCCCTTACCCTATCTCTGGTTATCCAATCTGTGCTTGTAAATGACCCTTAGTAGGTTCCCTAATACACCTTAAAATTATTAGGCGGCGACTCTTCAATTCCTTATCCCTTTCCCAAAAGGAAACAAGTTGTCCCAATAATGTCGAATACCCTGACCGATCCGAAAGGGGAGGAAAGAGGAGGGCGCGACACATGGCCGTTGACATGAACATTCAGAAGCTGCTAGTAATCGGCGATTCGGATTTGCTTGTGCACCAGGTACAAGCAGAATGGGCTATCAAGAATTCCAAGATATTTTCATATTTGCACCATGTGCAGGAGTTGAAGAAAGGATTCACAAAGGTAGAGTTTCGGCATGTTCCCAGAATTCAAAATGAGTTTGCCGATACATTAGCCACTTTGTCATCAATAATACAGCATCCAGACAAGAACTTCATCGATCTTATTCTGGTAAGGATCCATAACCAGCCGACATATTGTGCCCATGTTGAAGACGAAACAGATGGGAAGCCTTGGTTACACGACATCAAAGAGTATTTGGCAAAAGAAGAATACCCGGAGCATGCGAACCATACTCAGAAACGCACGCTTCGGAGATTGTGCAATCACTTCTTCCACAGTGGAGGAACCCTATATAGAAGAACGCTTGATCTGGGGCTATTGAGGTGTGTCGACGTAGAGGAAGCTTCTAAGTTGCTTGAGGATATACATGTCGGAACCTGCGGCCCGCATATGAATGGCTTTGTCCTGGCCAAGAAGATACTTAGGGCCGGTTATTTTTGGATGAACATGGAAACAGATTGCATCTGGTATGTTCAAAAGTTCTACCAATGTCAAGTACATGCAAATATGATAAAAGTGCCGCCAAATGAGCTAATGCAACAAGCTCACCTTGGCCCTTCGCTGCTTGGGGAATGGATGCCATTGGTCCAATCGAGCCCACCGCCTCAGATGGGCATCGATTTATTTTAGTAGCTATTGATTACTTCACCAAATGGGTTGACGCTGCATCTTACAAAGCTATGACTAAGAAGGTCGTCGCGGATTTTGTTCGCGATCGGATTGTTCGTCGGTTCGGAGTTCCAGAGTCCATCATCACTGACAATGCCGCCAATCTCAACGGTGATCTGATGAAAGCCATGTGTGAGACTTTCAAAGTCAAGCACAAGAATTCCACAACATATAGACCTCAAATGAATGGAGTCGTGGAAGCCGCCAACAAGAATATCAAGAAGATACTGAGGAAAATGATAGAAAACCATAAACAATGGCACGACAAGCTACCATTTGCTTTATTGGGATACCGTACCACAGTCTGCACATCAACCAGGGCAACTCCCTATTTACTGGTTTATGGTACTGAAGTTGTTATTCCTACCGAAGTGGAAATTCCTTCCTTGAGAATCATACAAGAAGCTGAGCTCAGTGACGTAGAATGGATAAGAAGCCGTTATGAGCAGCTAGCCCTCATTAAAAGAAAGAGGATGAACGCAGTATGCCACAGACAACTTTATCAGAACAGGATGTCCAGAGCCTTTAACAAAAGAGTTAAGCCGAGATAGTTCACACTGGGGCAGCTGGTGTTAAATAAAATCTTCCCACATCAAGATGAAGCCAAAGGGAAATTCTCTCCCAATTGGAAAGGTCCTTACATGGTTCACAGAGTTCTGACAAGAGGAGCCCTCATACTCGTAGAAATGGACGGAGAAGTCTGGCCAAAGCCAATCAATTTGGATGGAGTCAAGCGATATTATGTGTAAACTAGTTATGTTTTCTGCATATGATGTAAATTGAACTACGCTCGACCTGATTCCTGTTTAAGAGGGGATACGTAGGCATCCCTGTGGGTTCGTTCAATATTCAATAAAATTTCTATTTCCCCGATTTCAGAAACTAGGGCAGAATTTTGAGTAGGACCCTCAAAATTCCAAAGCAGTTCAGCCGATCGCAAAATATAGAGCTGTCAGAAAGGTTGTCCATTCAACTGGCCCTCAAAATTCTGCAGCAAAAGAATTCGTAATGTCTTTGATCATGTCACAGTCACTGGTTCATCTAACCAATTTCTAAAACTACATTTTTATTAGGCCTTTGAAAGCTAGGCATGCTCTCTTTTGAAATAAACTCTGTTTAGCAAATGATGCCTCTGATAATTTGAACAGGATCTTCCGACAGTGAGAAGCAGATCAAGCAAGCTGACGGAGGCACGAACCGACCCCCCTACAGAACTCACGATTTTTCTTTGAATGCAGGAACAAGGAATATGCACATCTTGGAATCACGATCTTCATAACAACAAAGATACTTAATCCATTTCCAGCTAAGAAATACTCTGCCACCATCTATTATCTGTTCTATTTGCCTTGGGACTAAGCCCTGTCCCAAATCTTGCATGAGGCTAAGCCCTGCCTCCATATTCGTACAAGGCTAAGCACTGCCTTTTATCTGCATGAGACTAAGCTCTGTCTAAAACTTGCATGAGGCTAAGCCTTGCCTCTCTATCTACATAAGTCTAAGCAATGCCTTCACCTTTCATGGGACTAAGCCATGTCCCAAATTCTGCATGAGGTTAAGCCTTGTCTCTATATCTGCATAAGGCTAAGCATTTCCTTCACCTTGCATGGGACTAAGCCCTGTCCCGAACCTTGCACGGGACTAAGCCTTGTCCCGAATCCTGCATGAGACTAAGCCCTATCTTTCCATTTACATAAGGCTAACCATTGCCTTCAATTTGCATGGGACTAAGACCTGTCCCGAACCTTGCATGGGACTAAGCCCTGTCCCGACTCCTGCATGAGGCTAAGCCCTGCCTCTCCATTTGCATAAGGCTAAGCACTGCCTTTAATTTGCATCGGACTAAGCTCTATCCCGAACCTTGCATGGGACTAAGCCCTGTCCCGAATCCTGCATGAGGCTAAGCCCTGCCTCTCCATTTCCATAAAGCTAAGCAATGCCTTCAATTTTCATGAGACTAAGCCCTGTCCCAAATTTTGCATGGGACTAAGTCCTGTCCCGAATCTTGCATGAGGCTAAGCCCTACCTCTCCATTTTCATAAGGCTAAGCACTGCCTTCAATTTGCATGAGACTAAGCTCTATCTCAATCTTGCATGAGGCTAATCCTTGCCTCCAATTTTTCATGAGGCTAAGCCTTGTCTCTCTATTTGCATAAGGCTAAGCACTGCCTTTAGCTCGCACGAGACTAAGCACTGTCTCCCTTGCACTATCTATTTTCTTCTCTCGAGCTAAGCTCCGCCCTCAACTTCCTACAAGACCAAGCCTTGTCTTGTTGATTCTAGCATCATATTTGCACCTCATGGGCTGAAATATCGCCAACTTGTCCGAAGGTGTCATAGTCTGAAGGCATCATCCTCATAGCTAGAAGACACCATGCCATGGCCTGAGGATCTCTCAAGCTTGCATATCATTATTCAAAGGCATCATGGTTCGGAGGCACCATTTTCATGGCCCGAGAACATCATTTCATGGCTTGAGAATCCCTCACTGAACAATTCATGGCCCGGGACATCATGGTCTACGGACGTCATCCTCAACCGTCCGAAGACAATTCTCATGGTTTGAAGGGAATTTGCATCATGTTTAAATTTATGCACAGATATATGCTTGTCACATCTTTTATTTGCAGGTAACCCAACGAGCAACCATTTCACCTATTCCAAAACCTTGTGTCCGTTCTTGTGATAACTTCATCGGTATATTCCGCCGATGAATCTAGAACTACGCACGGCATGATTCCTGTAAAACTAGGGATATGTAGTCAGCTCAGAAATCAGAGTGCGGCCTATGTCTCTCAAATCATCCTACTCGGTCAAAATTGACCATCATATCATTACCCGACAACTCTTTCATCTTTCCCGGATAAAAAGGGGCAGCTGTTGGTACCCAATTTTTCCCTATACTATTTTTTAAAATGCATATCTATCATCAAAATAGTACATAAGCATCAACTAATATTTTTCCGTAATTTCTGCATTTCTAAGGATTTTTATTAATTTATCCTAGTATTTTTATTATATAAATAATTACTAATTGCATCACAAATGGCTTTATAACAATTTTATGGATTAATTTTACCATT
Source organism: Nicotiana knightiana (assembly GCA_005239525.1). Lineage (NCBI taxonomy): Eukaryota > Viridiplantae > Streptophyta > Magnoliopsida > Solanales > Solanaceae > Nicotiana > Nicotiana knightiana. The sequence goes on along the minus strand of MDKJ01212985.1, from coordinate 13,035 downwards.
TATATTTATACTAATCTTTAATTATTTCATAAATAGCAACAATTACATTTTTGGGGTTATAATTGCAATAATAGCTCATGCATGCATTATTACATTATTTCACTAGAAAATAGATTTTTATATTTTTATAATATTAAGTAATTATTTTAAATTATTTTTATGCATGGAAGCCATTTTTTTTAAAAATATTATTCATTTTTTACAAATTATTTTATTAATTAGTTGGGTATTTAACAAATAGCCCTTTTAAGTTTCGTTTTAACTCAATTACACCTGTCCAAATGTTTTAAAACTTATCCCAAATCCGCCCAAGAGCAGTTTTGTATTTACCCGACACAAAACCTTCTCTAATCGTGGCCGTTGATCTCTGAGATCAAAGGTCCACATTTTTCCTTTCTTTTTTTAATCAAAACCCAACCCTAACCCCCCCATTTCACTTTTGTTCCGACGTCCTCATTACCCTACCTTCCCCCCTTCTCTACCAGACGCTCCCCCTAAAACCTAGCCATCGTCATCAGGAATTCACCTTTCATGGGATTTCTTTGTATTTTTCGGCCCTTGCCGGCTTTCTACATCTTCTGGTTGTTCGATTTTGTCGATTTATGAAAGAATCTCGAATAGATTCAACCTGATTTTGTTCGAAACCTTTTCACAGGCTTGTCTATGGCCATCTCCGTTTGTGTGTACTATTTTCTTCCTATTTATGGTTCGAATCTATGGTTTTAGACCGAGTTTCCTCTCTGTCATTTTTTAAAACACTAATCTTATGACTATTTGGGTCTGTTCAGATCCTTGTAGATCTAAAACGTTTCTGAGTATTATTTGGTATTTTTCTTCGAAAAAAACCCCTCTGTTTTGCTTATTATTATTTGATTCCAGTGATTTCTAAGAACTAGGGTTCGTCCTAAGTTCTCTTCAAACGATTTTCAAACTTCCAAGTGTTGAATCTGATTATTCTCTACTGGTTTAACTAATTTTGCGTATCTGTTTTAAACCCTAGGTTTTTCCATTTATTGCACTAATTAGTTCAGTGATTTTTTCCCGTTATTTATTTATTTCTGTCAATCAAATTTATTGACTGATTTTATTTAGGGTACGAATTATATTTTCCCATTAAAATCAATATTTCTTTGTGATTTACGTATTTTCCTTATTTGTGATTTTAATTATTAATACTTGCCTTAATTGGACTATTAGTTTAATTTGGGGATTTGATTGACTCATATATATGGTATATGATTAATTTGTTACCTTATCTGAACCCTAATTTGTGCTGTTAATTGATCCTCCCCAATTTAAGGGGTCTCTCGCAGATTTTCTGTATGAATTGATTGGGTTAAAATTCCCCAATTAACTGGTTGATTTATTTGATTACCCTGTTTTATGAACTCTAAGTTATTCTTGCCTTATTTGGTTTACCTTACTGAGTGCTATATAAACTCTCATTCTGATTCTTCTTGGACTAACACAATTCAGAAAGAAACACACACACACATACAAAAACTTTGCTCTCATTCAAACCCTTCTGCTATTTGTGTTTACTACACTGTCTGGCCAGCTGAAAGCCAAGGCTAGCCCACTGAGTTCTGAATACTTTCACCTTCTGTTTTGCTATCTTTAACTGGTATGTCCCACTCCTAGTTTCATTCATTATGATATGAAGATTAAACCTATATGCTTTTCCTGCCTATTGCTCTACTTCTGTGTTTAGACATATGTCTTTCCTGTTTATTACTTTTAATCAATATTGCTCTACTTCTGTATTTAGATATGTGTCTTTCCTGTTTATTGCTTTAAATCAGCATGTTTCTTTCTGTATTTAAACTCCTTTCTCTCATGCCTATCGACCTCAATTAGTATGACCACTTCTGTGTAGTTTAATCCATGTCTTTTCTTTCTATTGATCTCAATTAGCATGACTACCTATGTCCATCCTGATTATTGACCTTGGTTATCATGAATGCTTTGTGAAGCCGGACTTCTATGAATTTCCTGTCTATTGCTTTAAATTAGCATGATCATTTCTGTTGTTATGTCCCATTCAGTAATCTGGATGTTATCACATGCAGTTAGACTTATATGTTTCCTGTTTATGCATCTTAATCAGTATGCTATGTCCTATTGAGTGTAATGGAACTTGGTTGTTATGAGATATCAACCTGCCCCTGCCTGTTCTATGTCCTTGTTAATCAACACGCTTTCACTCTCACCCTGATTTATGTGTTCCTGACTAATAACGTCTATGTTCCCAACCCCTACTACCCTTCTTTGTATAGTTATCTGTTTATTATTCCTTTCCCAGCATGTTATGTGCCTCACTTAGTGATAGCTAATGGATTAAGTTAAATCTAAGCAATCTGAAGCTAGTCTGAAATGGTTGTGATCCTATTTTTGTCCTTTATTTGATTGCTGCAAGTCTTTGTTTGAACTCATAGTGCTGCAATGACTTTGTTTATTCCTATTTTACTTCTAAACTACTTTCTTAAAACTATTCCCTATTTTCATCTACTATTTTCTAACTCCTACTCTTAGAATACCTAGGGTCCTTCCCCTCCAATGTGAGCACTGCCTAGGAGTCCATGAGACTCCACCGAACTCTGACATACTGAGGCTGGCCTTTCTAAATTTTTTCACAAAATTGTCTTCTTTAAAGAGCTTCTGGTGTGAGCATTGCCCGGGGTCCCTGAGACCCTTGTAACTTTGACACACCAGGATACCATCTTGTGTACTGTGAGATGTTGGCACACTTCAAACTTGGTTGAAGGCTTAGTTTTCCAGGTTTACAGTTGGGCCTATCTAGGCTCCCTATAGCGTAGTAATTTCATTCTGTAATTCATTTATATCTGGTCTGTAATAATAATTCTTGTAAAAATATATATTGGGGTTATTAGTAAAGCTGGGAGGGATTTTTATATATCTTTGTTGGGATCGTTTAGAATCATGCCTATAAGACTTATCTCATTATTTTTCCTGAATTTCCACTTTACATCTTAGAAATCCTATTATGGGACGTTTATCATTTCTGTATCTAAAATTCATGTTCATGCATATATTCAAGTCTCAATGTGCATTAGAAACCATGCCTATAGGATCTTCTTTGGGAATTATCAAACTCGTATAATATTCTGTTCACTTAGATATCATGTCCTTAGGAAATCATATTTGAAATCAGCATGAACACTTAGCCGTCATGCCTATATGGAATAAGTATAAAAATAATTTGACACTTAGATATCATGTTTGTAGAGATAATCAATTTCTGTGTTTTTATGTCCTGAAGTAATGCTTGTGATCATTTTCAGTGCATAGACAACATGCCTATAGGGTCTAAATAGATAAAAATCTGCATGTTATAAGTCAATCGCTAGTTTATTATTATGGTCTGATTCACGCTTAGATACTATATATGTAGGATCCTGCCTAGTTATCGCCTAGGCAGACCTATAGGTTGATTAAAGTTCTGAAGTTTTCAACTGTTTGTTTGACTACTTGCAAACTGCCTAGATCCAGTAGGTAATAAAATCAGTAGGCAATCTGATTAGGTATTCACTGCCTCGTCTGAATAAAATGCTGCATATTCTTCTTTGTGCTTATCTAGATATCCTGCTATAGGATTTTAAGTCGTTTAAAAACTGTTGGTTGAGGCGCGCAACTGTTTGTTTACTTGTGGAGGTAAATTTGAGCCCTTTTATTGTTCCTTATGTGATAGTCCAATTTGCTTTTGTTTGACGCCTAGTTTTCTCCTTTTAAGCACCATAGGTTAGTCTAGAACCACCTTAAATAGAGGCCCTAAGCACCTCCAGGGCCATAGGTAAAGGACGGGTAATTCACGCATAGGGTACGTACTCAACACTATTAGAACGCTTAGATAATGATTAAGGGTAGGGTACTTGGGTATTAAAGGAGATGATGATCCGTGCGCTAATGCTACGCGTAACACCTCTATTTGAGGAAGGCTACCGAGTATTGCATAGAAGTGATCCTATAGGCTAATAAACCTAGGACCCCTTTAGTTTTTGTTTTAAAGTAATCTTTATCTGTTTGTTTCATTTTCCTTTAAAGACTAATTCGCTTAAATTGAGTTTGGCCGGGACCCACCGTTGTGGACCTCGAGGGGTGCCTAACACCTTCCCCTCAAGTTAATTTCGAACCCTTACCCAAAATATGATAATGTAAACTGGTTTATGAGTTACTTGCATTAGGTGACCTAACGCACCTTAAATCCGTTAGGTGGCGACTCTTCAAATTCCATACCCCTTCCAAAAAGGAAATGAGTTGTCCCAAAAGATGTTGAAACCCGAATCCCGCAAGGAAAAAGGGGGGCATGACATAGAGGCAGTTGCTTCCGGCTCTGTCATTACAACTATTGTTCCAGTCTGTCATAGAGATGCGTCGGTATTATTTGACCCAGGCTCTACATATTCCTATGTGTCATCTTATTTTGCCCCGTATTTGGGCGTACATCGAGATTCTTTGAGTTCCCCTATTTATGTGTCTACTCTTGTTGGAGATTATTTTGTTGGACCGCTTGTATCAGTCGTGTTTGATTGCTCTTAGTGATTTTGAGACCAGATCCGACTTACTATTAGTCAGAATGGTAGACTTTGATGCTATCATGGGCATGGACTGGTTGTTGCCCCATTGTGCTATTCTTGATTGTCACACTAAGACTGTGACGCTAGCTATGCCAGGTTTACCGCGATCAGAGTGGAGGGGTACCTTAGAGTATACACCCAGCACAGTTATTTCATTTCTTAAGGCTCAACGAATGGTTGAGAAGGGGTGTGACGCTTATATAGCTTATGTGATAGATGTCAGTATTGATACCTCTATAGTTGAGTCAGTTCCAGTAGTAAGGGACTTCCCAGAGGTGTTCCCAGCTGATCTTATGGGCATGCCGCCCAACAGAGATATTGATTTTGGCATTGATTTTTTGTCAGCCACTCAACCCATCAACCCATCTCTATTCCTCCATATGGTATGGCTCCTCCTGAGTTGAAGAAGTTGAAGGAACAGTTGCAGGAGTTGCATAATCGGACATGGGTCCGCAGGTGCGACCACATGATCGCAGAAGCGGACTCTGGGCTTTAAGTTGAATCCGCACCTGCAAGGGGAGTTCCGCAGGTGTGGTGTCGTGGGTGCGATGGCAGGTCTGGAGATGCGGAATAACTGGTTAGAAAAGAGAATTTCGACGGTTTGATTCCCATTTTGATTTTGGGACTTTGAGAGCTCGGTGTGAGGCAATTTTTTGAGTTTCTTCAAGAAGATTGTTGGGGTAAGTGATTCTAACCCGGATTGGACTATATTTCATGAATCTATTGCTATTTTCATCATCTAGTTAAGGATTTGAGTTGAAAATTTGGGAGGAAATGGTAGAAACTTCACAGACTAAAATTTTGAGTTTTGAAAGGCGATTTGAGGTCAGATTCGAGTAATTCTTGTATGGTTGGACTCGTGAGTGAATGAGTGTTCATATTTTGGAACTTTTACCCGATTCCGAGACGTGGTCCCAGCGAGGCTCTTTCAGTCGATTTCCTAATTTCTTGGTTTAGCTTAGATTTCATTAATTAGATTAGTTTCTTATAGATATATTTATGGTATGCAATTAATTTTGGCTAGATTTGGGCCATTCGAAGTCTGATATTCATGGGAAAAGCATTGCTACCGATTGATTTAGATTGGTTCAAAGTAAGTGACTTGCCTAACCTTGTGTGGGGGAAATTTCTTTAGGATTTGGTACTGATATGATATGTAAGCGTCATGTACGCGAGGTGACGACTGAGTACACGGAGTGTACTAGCATGTAGAGTTGTCATGTTAGCCTAGAATAGCATGCTTACGTGCCTTAATTGCTTAACTGAACTCTTTGCAACATGCTTAGTGAATTCCTGCTTCTTTTCTTGACTTGTACCTAGTCTAAACTGTAGATTATCTTGTTGTAACTGTTACCTTCTTTTGTCTGAGTTATGTATTTACTTTTGGGACTACGAGAAGGTATCTCGAAAGACCCCTCTTCATGTTTATTTTTTGGACTACAGGACGATATTCCGGAAGATCTCCCTGCACATTTACTTTTGAGACTACAAGGTGGTACCTCGAGAGTTACCCCTGCGTATTTACTTTTGGGATTATGAGACGGTATCTCGGGAGATCCCCTACTGTTACCATGTGTGTTGAACTGTCATTTGTTCTGTTGCGTAATTCTAGTCTATTATTATACTGTATATTTTTCCCGCGTTATTTATTGTTTACCAGTGGGCCTGACCTGACCTCGTCACTACTCGACCGAGGTTAGGCTTGACATTTACTGGGTATCATTGTGGTGTATTCATGCTACTCTTCTGCACATGTTTTCGTTTGCAAATCCAGGTACATCATTCTAGCCATGTTACTAGTCTTGAACCTTTTGCTGCTGAGGAAACTTCGAGGTACATCTGCCACGTCCGAGACCTAGGAGTCCCCCTCTTTCTTTTTGTGTAGTTCTTCTTCTACTACTTCTAAACATTGATGTATAGAACAGATAGTAAATTCTTAGAAGCTTTTGACTTATGATATTTCGGGTCTTGGAAAAACTCTGTATGTATTGTGAGAGTTGTTATTATATATGCCGAGCGGCATTTCTGTTACTGTTAATGGTTTAGATATATGTTTTATTTTCGTTATTTTCCGCAAATGTTAGGCTTACCTACTCGTAGGAACTAAGTGCCGTCGCGACCTCTCACGGAGGGAAGAATGGGTCGTGACACTAACACTACTACTACCGATGTGAGAAAAATAACAGACACGTGCGACTCCCTACTAACCGTCCATCCTAATAGTCGATCTCCACATCCCCTATCAAAGATCATATCCTCGGTAAGCTCCAGATGTGTCATGTCCTGCCTAATCACCTCTTCTCAATACTTATTTGGCTTACCTCTTCCCCTCCTCATACCCACCAAGGCCCACAAGCATTAACTAAATTATTCATGTTCACAACTTCTCTCCATTTCTTCTCAGACTAGTGAGCTCAATAACATTGTAATTTGTATACTTGAAATTTACCCATTCACTTTATAATAAAAACTTATTTACCATATTTATTTAGGTTCGTGCTTAATTATATTTTATATTTATATTTACCATTAATGCACAAACCCATAAAAAGAAGAAAATTGAAGATTCCTTAAATTTAGTGTCTCATTCTCTCTCCTTCACCAACCCCCTCCTAAAATTCAAAATTCATCTATTTTTCAAAAACAATCACATCTCAATCCCTCATACTTATCATCCAAAATAGGTACTTCTCTCACAATGCAGATGAAAATGGCAAAAAAATTTGTCTCTAAATTTGCAGCAGCAAAGGGTTCTCCATTACATCCATTAAAAAGTTTCGAAACTTTAAATTCAAAATTCAAAATTTAAGAATTTGTGATTTTCTTCGATTGAGTGTTCTTGCAAATGATGGTGAATATACCTTGTAGTTTATATTTAATGTTGAAAAAAATTATAGTTAAGTTTAGAGTTAGTTTTAAGTAAAATTTTAGATTTAAACTCAATGAAAACGGAGTTGCAGAAATTCTATGATAATTGTATCGCAAATATTTTAGAATTGTGTCACATTGTATAAAAATTATATATTACTTGTATCTGATACATCAATACCTAAAACAATATTTGATACAATACTAATATAAGTATAATACAATATTATATCAGATTTTAAGTTTAGAGTTGTGATTGAAACTTGAAGAAAATGAAGATCACAATTATATCACACTTTTTCAGAAATATGTCGCAGTTTGTACCACGAATATATGATAATATTAGTATTGTATCAGGTATTATTTTAAGTATTAATGTAGCAGATACAAGTTCGATACAATTGTGATACAAGTATGATATATTTATGATACAATTATGTTTTAGGTATTGATGTATCAAATGCAATTCTCATACAATTATTATACAATTCCTGCAACTTCTTTTTCTATCGAGCTTCAATATGAATTTTCACCTAAAACCAACTCTATACTTAACCAATCTCCCTCAAAATTTGGATATAAACTCCAAAGGATATTCTCAGTCACTTGCAAGAACCCAATCTAAGCAAATTATAAAATCATAAAATCCAAATATCTAATTCAATGTTTCAAAACTTTTTAATTTAATGTTTAGTAGCAATTTAAATTAATCAACTGCTTATTTTTCTCTATCAAATTTAATACAGTAAACCATATGTGTTGATGAGCGCCAAACATTATGTGTGATTTTCGTAGTAGAAAGTGGGGACCACCATTAAGTGATAAAGCTACGTGAATTGACAGTCAAATTTGCATAGAAGAAGAGGGAGAGGCGAGAGGAGAAAAAAATAAAAGGATATAACTGAAGCCCTGAATTGAAGAAATTAATAGTGGGATGAGAGCCTTTTAAGGGTAATTTTATATAAATTATTAAAAAGTTAAAATATTTATTGAAAATTAACTTTTTTTGAGAAAAACGATAAATAAGTTCTTATTACAGTAACTAAGAAAAAAAATTCCTTGAACCAAAATAATAGTAGCCCAAACCCTTTTCTTTCTCCTATTAACTTCACCTCATCCACTTAGTAAACACCATAGGCGGATACATGGTCATTAGAGGGGTCACCGGAACCAGTTAACTTCGGTAAAAATCATATATATATATATATATTTGTATATACATTAAAGACTTCTTAAATAATTTTGATGTACCCCATCAAACATAGAAGCTGGGTTGTTGTGTTAGTTTGGAAAGCAACAATTATTCCTCCTTTGTAAGATGACCAGGGTTCAAGGCCCAGCACCAGCAGCTGCTGTCCTTTCTCAGTTTATTATTTTCCTCTTTTAATTCGAGGTAGTTTAGTATTCTATATTTATTGTTCAACTTGGTTTTTCTTCTTTATCTTTTCTGAGTTCAAAAATACTTTAGCACTAGTACATATAGTGAACTTAGTTTAATTTTTTTCCTTCAAATCTCTCTCTCAAACGCCTTAAATCAAGCTTCTCTCCACGATTAGTTCTTTAGAACTTCTACATAAAATAGTCAGAAACTTTTTTGAGAAACGTCCTTCTAGACTTTGAAAAAGATAATAGAGAGAGAAATGAAAAGATTAAAAAAAATTTAGAGGGTGTAAAATATAAATTAGCAAGAAGCCAATTATTTTTTTTTTATCATAATAACTAAGTTTATAAGTATCACCATTTTCTTGACTTGTATTAAAATAAGTAATTCAAAAAAAAATTCCAAAAGGAGTAATAGGAAACTCCAAAAGTACTTCTGCCTTCAAAAATCAATTTGGCAAAGTAGCATACTTCTGTCGATTTAGCAATTGCGATTGAGACTCTGCTTGAACTGCTTAACGAATATTTAATCTTATTTTTATTTGAGTAAGTTTTTGACATTTTAAAAGATCTTTATCTCGTATTTCCCTGGTACTGCAGTTCAATTGGTCAGAGCACCGCCTTGACAAGGTGAAAACTGCGGATTTAAACTCTGTCAGTCCCGACGGATCCAATAAATATATCAACAAATCTCTCCTCTTTTATGAAGGGGCCTTTGATTGACTGGCTTAGAGGGCATTCCACACAATGACCAGTGCAATTCGTGTATCAATCGGTAGAGGACTCAAATAATGTAAGTAGCTCGCAATGAGGAAGTCGTTGACTCATGATCATTAAGTTTTCAAGGAGTTAGCATACCAAATTTTATTGCTACTAGCTGATATATCTTTATTAAAGATAGCAGTGTCCCTTCTGTGCTCATTTCCTGGGTCCGCCTCTGATAATTACCAAAGCAAATCCCATGATAAAGGACCAACAATGGAACAATAAAAAAAAAAGTCATTCTCTTTGCAGCAATCTCAACAGAGAATAAATATTATTTGATTCATGACAGTGTTAATCAAAGATCGGATCGAGTTTGATTATGTTAAATTAAATAACTGGGTTCATCCTCTCTTCAATAGACTGAGAGAGAGTGGCATTGGAACTCTAAAAGTCCAGAGATTGATATCCATTTTAATTGGGTTATTATATATTAGACTGAAAATATAAACGAAAAAATGTGGAACAAAAGAATATGACGGAAATTTTCCGGTCACTATAATGTTTGTGTAAGTTAGTAAAAGTTTTATGATTTTTGTATGAGAAAACAAAATTGTATAACTTTGATGGAAAAAAATCATTATTATATTATTATATGACCATTTGAGAAATTTACAAGAGTTTCTCATCAGCAAACCTCATTGATCAAAGGATAAAGAAGAAAATTAAATAATTACGTAGAGAAACCTGGCAAAGAATTATAACTAGACCATACTCCTCACGCTATAAATATGAACAAGAGCATACAGTGATAGCAGAAAATGCATCTTTGAAATTAATAGTAAGGCAGGCTACTAGATTTCAATTAAATGTACTTCTTCAATTGAATATTGTTAAAGTAAGAGAAAAAGAAGAGAGAAAAGAAAAAAATGGGATCTTAAATGCATGCACGGTACGATGATAAGGTAGATCATTACTTTGAATTTGTGGCCAACCCACTTTTTCCTCATGTGCCTAATAATTCTCTTTCAATGGTACATGCATATTATTACCAAGGCTAACTTCTTGTGTTGTATTCAACTAGTCAAAGCTTGATCCTAAGTTCTCATTAGTCAATATTAGATTCCACTTATCTACATAATTTTTCATTTAATATCACTCCAAAGTCTTTCTAATGATTACAAACTGGAGTGGACGAATATCTCTTTACGTGCACTTAATAAACTATGTTTTTATTTTAAATTTAACCATCCGATATTTAAAATTTACTGAATCGACAAACTCAATTGAAGCCGAGTAGTCCACTAATAAGAATAAGACGCTCAATATCGAAAGGCTTCCCACGTGTCCTCTAACCTTTTCTCAACTCCCATATAAAAGGAAAAATATAATGAAATTGAAGGAACCTTCATTCTTTTAGAAAATTCCCCAATCTTCCTTATTGCTTGTAACAATCCGATCGCTCGTTTCGAGAGTTATAGTCTTGTTTCTCTTATTTTTGCTTCTTTTGTGCTTTACAATTGTATTATGTCTTGCCGCGTTGGTTGGTTCGAGTCCGGAGTAGTTTCAGAGTGAAATGAGACACTTAGTCTCTTAATTGGAAGCTTAGGCTAGAAAAGTCGACCGGATGTCGACTTATGTGTAAACGACCTCGTATTTGAATTTTTATGGTTCCATTAGCTCCGTTAGGTGATTTTGGACTTAGGAGTGCGTCCGGAATGTGATTTGGAGGTCCGTAGTAGAATTAGGCTTGAATTAGCGAAAGTTCGAATTTTGACGATTTTGATCGGAAGTGGAAATTTTGATATCGGGGTCAAATTGGATTTTCAGAAGTTGGAGTAGGTTCCTAGTGTCATTTTTGAGTTGTGTGTAAAATTTGAGGTCAATCGGGCGTGGTTTGGTAGGTTTCGGCGTCGTTTTTGGAATTCGAAAGTTTAGAAGTTCTTTAAGCTTGATTCTGGGTGTAATTGGGTGTTTTGATATTATTTTGAGTGATTCGAAGATTCGACTAAGTTCGTATCGGGTTATAGGACATGTTGGTATGTTTTGTTGAGGTCCCGAGGGCCTCGGGGTGATTTCGGGTGGTTGACGGCTTGATTTGAGTTGGGGAATTGCAGATGAAGTGTTGCTGTTACTGGTGTAATCGCACCTGCGGAGTGGGAACCGTAGGTGCAAGCCCGCAGAAGCGATGCTAGGAACGCAAATACGGCCAAGAAGAAGCTGGGCAGGAGCCGCAGGTGCAAAGACTTTCCCGCATTTGCGAGGGTCGTAGATGCGGGCAGTTAGCCGCAGGTGCGATGGATTCCAGCACTTGCAATAGGCGCAGATGCGGTCTTGAAGCGGCAGGAGCGGAGTCTAGGATCCTAAGTGAAATCCGCACATGCGATGGAATTTCCGCAGGTGCGGCGTCGTAGAAGCGACAAGAGGTCCGCAGGTGCGATTTTGCTGGGCAGAACTTATAAATAGAAAACCTCGAGATTTTTCACCATTTTCATAATTTTTTAGCTCGGATTTTAGGGATTTTTAGAGGGATTTCAAAGAAATCACTGAAGTAAGTTCCTTGTACCTATTTATCTTCAATAATGGTGTTTTCTCACTGATTTTACCTAGTTGGTGAGTGTTTGATGTGAGATTTGGGAGAATAGGGCTTGAGAATTGGAGAGTACATTTTGGGGTTTTGGGAGGAAAATTGAGGTCAGATTTTGATAAATTTGGTATGGTTAGACTCGTGAGTGAATGTGATTTCGGATTTTGTGACTTTCGTCGGGTTTCGAGACGTAGGCCCGGGGGGCTAGGTTGAGCCGATTTCGGATTTTGGGCTATGTTGTAGTAGTTTTCTTGTGGAATTGATCCTTTAGACTATATTGATTATCTCGTACTGTTTGTGGCTAGATTCAGGGCATTTGGACGCCGATTCGAGAGGCAAGGGCATTTCAGAGCAGGATTTCTGCGCGGTTGAAGTAAGTAACAGTCTTAAATCTGGTTTTGAGAGTATGAAACCCCGAGCATTGGTATGATGTGAATATTTGGAGGTGATGCACATTCTAGGTGACAGGAGTGTGAGCGTGCAACGTGAGGGATTGATATTTGGTCCATCCCGTGAAACTGTAAAGTCGAATAACCCATTGTTATTACCTGACTTTCCTTGTCTTTGAGCAATTGACTAACTTTCATGTTAGAAACCATGCTTAGAACATATGATATCACTATTGGGACCCGCAACAGTCATATACTTGTTGAATTGACTGCTAATTATCATCTTGTACTCAGTCAAAGTCTTACTTGTCTGTTATATCTTCTTTCTCTCTCATTTCTTGTTGATACTTGTTATATTCTCTGTTTGGGCTGATTATTATGATATTTTGTGAGCCCGGTAGGCTGGAGAGATAAGTGACTGAGATAGGGCCTGAATGCCGAGCTATGAGCTATGTGAGATATATGGATCGGGTTGCACGCCGCAACAAGCAACTCGATCCATATATATATATAT
>ML422966.1:0-42168 GCA_005239525.1 Nicotiana knightiana | reverse complement strand
CCCCCAAATAGAAGCACATCTTGATTTAAGTTCACATATGGGGTTAATTCCTTCTTACAAGGTTAGAAAAGAGACTTACCTCGTCTCAAGGCCTACTTCTGGTCCAAAAATGTGCTCACACCCTCAATTCGATGAATCAACCCGAACTAATCAAATAGTATATGAAATAATAAATACATACTCAAAATTTCGTATTCCAACTATTTAAGAGGTTACCCAACCCAAAATGCAAGGTTCTTAAATTTCACCCCAGGCTCACGTGCCCAGATTTCGAAAATTTTCGAAGAAAGTTGTTACCCATAACCTTAGGAACATGAATATATGATTTTTACCAAATTCCTTAACTATTTTTGTGGTCAAATCTCAATTTTACTAAAAACCTAAGTTTTCATCTAAACCCTTGATTTCACAAATTCTTACATGTTAATCTATCCATCATCTATGTATTTAACTCATGTTGTGTAGAAATTACTTACCTCAAAGTGCTAGGTGAAAACCCTCTTCCAAAAGCTCCAAAAATCGCCCAAGAGATGAAAGAAATGTGAGATAAATGGCCTAAGTCGTGCATTAAATGAGTTGGGCATAGGCTTCTGATGTCGCATTTGTGACACTGGGCTCACAAATGCGACAAACCATCGCAAATGCGAACCCTAGGCTTCAGCTGCTAATGTCACAAATGCGAACACTGCTGAGGTCGCAAATGCGACTCAGCTGTCGCAAATGCGAACACTGCCCAAGTCAAGCTTCTTCGCAATTGTGAAGCTCTTCTCGCAATTGTGAACTATTTCTCGCATTTGCATTACCTGCAGCACTCACACCAGAAAAATAGATGTGTTTTCAGCTCCTACCACACATCCGAAACTCACTCGAGCCCTCGGGGCTCCACACCAACTATCCACACAAGTATAATAACCTCATACAAACTTGCTCGAGCGATCAAAATACAGAATAACATCAAAAACTACGAATCGGACGCCAAAACGCATGAATTGACTCATGAATTCAAAAACTTCCAAAAAGACTTCCGCTCGTCCGATTCCTATCAAATCAACTCAGAATGATACTATTTAGCGTGCAAGTCTTAAATGACATTACGAAACTATTCCCAGTCTAGGAATTTCATTTTGACCTCGATATCACCAAAACCCGCTCCAAACCAAATTTAAAGAACTTCTAAACCTTCAAAGAACCAACTTTCGTCATTAGGCGCCAAAATGCTCCCGGGTCATGCAAAATCCGATCCGAGCATATGCCCAAGTCCAAAATCATCATACGAATCTATTGAAACTGACGAATACCGATTCCGAGGTCGTTTACTCAAAATATTGACCGAAGTCAAACTTAGCCTTTTAAGGCCAACTTAAGGAACCAATTGTTCTGATTTCAACCCGAACCCCTCCAAATTTCAAACTAACCATCCCCACAAGTCATATAATAGTAAAAGAACATACCAAGAGTCTTATTTAGGAGAACAGATTTTTAGAAAGCAAAACGACCGATCGGGTCGTTACACTAAAACTTCATGCTAATGCATGCTGAAGTAATTTATCCTGCAGTCTACAGTTTTATCATGAGTTTTATCCAAAACTTCAGCCTAAACATGTTGAAGTTATTTAGTTCATTTGCTAAAATTTCAATTTAAACATGCTGAAGTTATTTAGTTCATTTGCAAAAACTTCAGAGTAAACATGCTTAAGTTTTTTGTTTATTTGTTAAAACTTCAGAATAAACATGCTTAAGTTTTTGTCTTGCAGTATGTAATTTTCTAATGAATTTTTTCTAATGCATGCTGACGTTATTTTGTTTGCTAAAATCTCAGAGTAAACATGCTTAAGTTATTTAGTTCAATTACAAAAACTTCAGACTAAACATCCTTGAGTTTTTAGTTTATTTTCTAAAACTTCAGACTAAACATGCTTAAGTTTTTTAGTTTATCTGTTAAAACTTCAGACTAAACATGCTTAAGTTCCATTTGCTAAAACTTCAGACTAAACATGCTTAAGTTTTTGTCTTGCAGTATGTAATTTTCTAATGAGTTTTGCTAATGCATGATGAAATTATTTATTTTATTTGCTAAAACTTCACACCAAAATATGCTGAAGTTTTGTCCTACAGTCTACAGTTTTGTGAAATATTCCTGAAGGGAAAAATCGTCTTTTTAAAATACTTTTAACAAAAAAGTGGGTACGAATGCAAACAGAATAATAAAATGGTATAAGTTAAAAAGGAACGACCAAATAGAACGCCCGATACAATTTTTACTATATTTACTATAACGTGTGTTGAGAGATGGATCGGTGAGGGCCAGGTGTCTAGTGCCCCTTATTTGGACCCTTCCAGATATTTTTTCTCGACTGAATTTCTCAACAAGTCATCCCTCTCCCCAATCTCCATAATTGAGGAGTATCGTGCAATTTGTTAGGATCGAAATAATCATGAGGAAGCTATTACTTTACTCTAACTTTAGAAAAATATTTTCTCTAAGAAAATAATTTTCTAAATATTTAATGCAGCCAAACAAGGAAAAATAGAAAATATATTTCATACATTTTTCTTTCTACCAAAAACAGACCCGTAGATTTGCGAGCTAACCGTGAGATGGCAATATTTATATACTTTTTATTATCATAAAAAGCTGACCTATAATATAGTGAGTTTAATCGGTTAAATAAATAACACCAGTAGCTAGTATAAGATTATAAATTTTCTCAACAAATTCTACGGGATAGATCATGATTTTTGAATCATTTGAGCAGAGTATTTTTCATGTCAAAACTTGTATTTTTTTTACTTATCCGCATTTAGTTTACTACTCTTATACGATGTAAGTTAAAGAATCAAAATCTAGTGGCAAACTCTATGAAGCACTCATTTTAACAGTTTACATCATAAGATAATAGCTTGGCCAGGAAAAAAGAGTTTTAGGTATGTAATCATGTGACTGAACACTAACCTTGGAAACAAGAAAATATGGAAGTTCTTTACATTCACCATTTTGTTTTGTTTCCCACTCGGTGTACGATATTCATGACTAATTTAGATTCGCATAAGAACTATTTAAGGGAAAAACGTTCTATATCAGAATTGTTTTTCCTTTTTCAATTAAGGGTGAAAAAATCATATTCATCCTACCACAATCCTATAAAATTTTGTACCTACTGATCTGAAGATCATGTCTAAACTTGAAAGATTGAAGAAGGGAATTGTAGAATTTTCTGTGTCTTTCTCATTCATTGTACATATATTTATACATGTATTTGCTGCAAAATAAATTGTAAAATAAAACTATTATATACACTTGTCTAATTCCTATTGCCTATATTTGTAGCTGTGTAACATAATTTTTCTTTACACTTGTCTAATTTTTAGTGCTTGTGAATACAGAAGTGTAACCAAAAATATTCTCTACTATGTTGAGCATGTGATTTTCTTGTGTAAAACCAAGGGTTCAGATTAGAGGTTCTTGAGGGCCGAGATTCTTCCACGTCTCAAGTCCAATAAACAATATTAGAGACAACATAGGTTAAGTCCCAAACCCACTTGTCTTCTGTCTGAATCCCTCATTCTTCTTCTTCTTCAATTCTTCATAGGTGACTCTGCCGATTTCAATTCTGAGGAGAAGCTTGCTCAACATCCCCCCTTAAGTTGGGCGGTAAAGAAGTGATCCCCAACTTGCGAAGAGTTGACTTGTGAGATGGCCTGATAGGGTTTTGGTGAAAAGATCGGCTAGTTGTGAAGATGAAGGAACATAGGACAGAGTAATGAGACCAGAGAGAAATTGTTGCCCGACAAAGTGACCGTCTAACTCTACGTGCTTTGTTCGTTCGTGAAAAACAGGGTTGCGGGCTATGTGAATTGCCGATTTGATATCAGAGAGCATTGGGACTGGTAGTGAAGGGGTTACTGATAGATCTTCGAGCAAATGAGTGAGCCATGTCAACTCGGCGACGACTCGTCGGATATATCGATATTCTGCCTCAGCTGACGACAGAGAAACAAATGCATGTTTCTTGGATTTCCAACAAATGGGTGAACCACCAAGAGCAATGTAAAATCCGCTAACGGATCTCCGAGTTTCAGGACAAGAAGCCCATTCGACATCGCAAAAAGTGACCAATTTAAGGGACGGAGCAGTATTCAAAATGATCCCTTGACCTGGATCAGAACGCAACTAACACAATACTCGAAGAGCTGCCATGAAGTGGGGAGTTCTGAGGTTTTGCATAAATTGGCTGAGCTTCAAAACTGTAAAGGATAGGTCGGGCCGTATGTGTGTTAAATAACTGAGCTTCCCAACAAGGTGACGATAAATGGTGGGATTAAGGAGGAGTTCTCCTTCATTTGCTCGCAACTTTGAAGAAGGTTCAAGTGGAGAAGACACACATGAGTATTCAGGGGTATCAAACTCTTTGATCAAGTCCAAGGTAAATTTTCTTTGACACATGATTATCCCCTGTTTTTCCCTCAATATTTCCATTCCTAGGAAGTAATGCAAATTCCCTAGGTCTTTTACCTTAAACTCTATGTTAAGAAACAATTTGAGTGTTGAAATTTCATCTGAATCATCTCCACTAATAAGAATGTCATCGACATAGACGGCCACAATAGAAACCAAAGATGCTTGTCTTTTGAAAAATAATGAATAGTCATTTATTGAAGAAGAGTAACCTTTGAAACTTAGAGCGCCAGCAAGACGATCATACCACTGCCGTGAAGCTTGTTTTAAGCCATATAAATAATTCCTTAATAAACAAACATGGTTGGGACTTGGATGAGATAAACCATCTAGAAATTTCATGTATACTTCCTCTTGTAAATCTGTAACGACCCGGTCGGTCGTCCCGTAGAATTTGTATTATTATTGTTGTTATTTCCTTGTCATAGGTTGGTTATACTATTATTGATGTGTTAGAGTTGGTAGGCTTGAAATCGAAATGGTTGTAGTGAGAGTTTAGCCACTTAGTCCTTAAAAATAGCCTTAGAGTTGGAAAAGTCAACTGAGAGTTGACTTATTGGTAAACGACCTCAGAATACGGATTTTATGGCTCGGATAGCTTCGTTAGGTGATTTGGGACTTAGGAGTGTGTTCGAAATATTTTTGTGATGTCCGGTGTAGAATTAGGCTTGAATTGACGAAAGTTAGTTTTTGGCGATTTCCAGTCGACAGTGGAAAATAGGCTATCGGGGTCGGAATGGAATTCCGGAAGTTGGAACAGGTTCGTAATGTCATTTTGGATATGTGTGCAAAATTTTAGGTCAATCGGGTGCGTTTTGGATAGTTTCGACATCGTTGGTGGAATTTAGAAATTTCAAAGCTCATAGGCTTGAATTCGATGTGATTTAGTGTTTTTGCGTTGTTTTTGGTGATTCGAAGGCTCGACTAAGTTTGAATGATCATATATGATATATTGGTATATTTAGTTGGGGTTCCGAGGGGTTCGGGATTTATTTCGGGTGATTAACGGAAGTTTTAAAGTTAGTAAAATGCAGCTTCAGCTGCTGGTGCTGGTGTAACCGTACCTGTGAAAGTGTGACCGCAGGTGCTGGCCCGCAGGAGCGAGCAAAGCTCCGCATATGCGGATTAAGGGAGGCTCGGTAGAGGATCGTAGGTGCGGAAGGAGGATCGCACCTGCGAAGTCGCAGGTGCAGAGAAAAAGTCGCAGGTGCGGAGGCTCCGCAGGTGCGCTTAAGCTGCCGCAGGTGCGGAACCACTGTTCAGAAAGTATAAAAACCTGCCTTCGCGATTTTTAACCCTCTTTTCATCATTGTTGTACGAGTTCTGAGGTTTTTGAGGGAGTTTGAAGAGGGAAACGCTGGTTCATCATTGAGGTAAGGTTTTTGGACTTAATAACTCAATTATATGTGATTGAAGACCTTATATCAGTGTTTAATTATGAAAATCAGTAGGAAAAAGGTGGGTTAGGGCTTGAGATTTTGAGACATTTTGGGGGTCGATTTGAGGGGTCAAATGAACTCCGATTTTAGCGTTCTTGATATGTACGGACTCGTGAGATAATGAAGAACATTTTGGTATAAAATTTATCTGGTTCTGAGACGCGGTCCCAGTGGTCGGGTTTTGACTAATTTCGGGTTTTGATCTAAATTTTGTACTTTTCAATTGGAATTCATTCCTTAAGCATAAGTTGATGATAAAAATCTGAACTTGGTAGATTTGGAGCACTCAGAGGCCGGATTTAGAGGCAAAGGCACTGCAGAATAGTATTTTAGCCGGTTTTGAGGTAAGTAATGTTTCCAAACTTGATTCTGAGGGTTCGAAACCCTGAGCTAAATGATTTATGATTATTGTTAAGGTGACGCACTTTCCAACTGACGGGCGTGCGGGCGTGCACCGAGTATTTGCGGCCTGGCTTATCCCATGGCACCGCTTAGTGATTATTCCATGATGATATATGTGCTTCTGTTAATGTGGTAATTGTGAACCTATTAGAAATCATGTTAAGTATAAATGCTAGGCTTCACGCCGAAAATGCTGAGACCCGAGTGGTCGTATATTACTGTCTCATTTTGTGATTATTTGATGTCATATACTCAGTCCTGTTATAACATATCACTTCATATCTCAGTTTCAGTATTGTTACTTATATGCATACTTATCATTGTTTCGGGTTGATGGAGGCATCTGTGATCCATGTAAGTGATACTGAAGAGTAATGACTGAGTGAGGTCGAGAGCCTGTTATTGAGACAGTTATGAGAATGGACTGCACACCGCAGTGATATTTAAATCATGCCTTCGTTGGCTTGATATGGCGCTTGGGCCACTAGGGCCCCTCCGGAGTCTTTACACCCCCAGTGAGCGCATTGATGATGAGGGATGGATCTTTCCTGGGCATGGATCTTGTCCGAAGCTGATGTTATGTGAGGGATGGATCTTCCCTCGGCATGGAACTTGTCTGAAGCTGATGTTATGTAAGTGATGGATCTTCCCTGGATATCGATATTGTCCGAGTGTTGTATTCCGGAGATGGATCTTCTCCGTGGGGGCTGGACTGGCCTTTTTCCTCAGTACGAAGTGACTACGATCAGCGGTGTTTATGCATATTTCGGGATGGAACTTCCCTGGGCCTGAGAGCCATATATAGTACTGAGTGGACTTCTGTGGGAGAGTTGTAAGCACTACGTTCATTTTCACACTGTGACATGTTGGCATGTAGAACATATGGAGGTATATCTAGTATATTTTGTTGTTATTTTCTGATAAACTGTGAACATGCCTAAATTTTATACGCTAATGATTTAATTATTGAGGTTTAGTCTGTCACTACCTCTCAGCCCATAGTTTGGGTTTGTTATTGAGTTGGTGTACTCACGTTACCCCCTGCACCTTGTGTGCAGATCCAGGTACACCGTGACCCGGTAGTGGATATTGAGCAGTGGTAAGAGTTTTCATTGGAGTTGTCTAGGTAGCAGCTGGCGTTTGCGACCTCGTCTTCTCTTCCTTATTCCACCCGTTGCACTTATTTTGAGAATATGTTGTCTATTTCTTCATTCTTTAATTTTTTTTTATATAGCAGCTTATGACTGAGTGACACCGGATCCGGGGTTGGAGAGTTTAAATTCTTGATTTCCAAATATTGTTTTTAAATTTCAGACTTTTAGTATTATTAATAAATTCTTTTAAAAATTACATTTTTACGGGAAATTGAATTTAGCTTAGTTAAAAAGCGCGGTTTGCCTGGTTCCATGACATGCGCCTTCACGACTCCTAAATTGGGTCGTGACAAGATGGTATCAGAGCGCTAGGTTAAATAGGTCTCACCAGTCATGAGCAGGTTTAGTAGAGTCTTGCGGATCGGTACAGAGACGTCTGTACTTATCTTCGAGAGGTTGCAGAACCTTTAGGAAAAATCTCACATTCTCGAACTCTTGTCGTGCGAATCCATTGATTCAACCTGAAGCGTAATTCTTTGAACTCTTTTCATGTATTCAAATGCGCATGTGAGCACTCAGTATCAGTCGTGCAGCGATGCCTTGTGACTTCCATGAATGGGATGTGATTTTATCATGTTTGGGGCCAGTCTGGAGGACTTGAGGTCGGATTTTTGTCTGTGGCTTGAGTGTCGAGATTTTGTTTGTGTGAGCACATGTATTGGGGACTTATATGTCCGTTGGTGTACTTATTGACGAGGCTTGATGACTAAATGACCATGTGGTGAGTGTGATTTGAGAGTGAGATGTGTTTATATTGCTTGATTAAGACAAAAAGGGAGTGGCTAGATATGTAGCGAGGACGTTGAGTGTTTGACTTCTGCCTGGAGTTGGCATATGGCCTCGAGTCGTGAGTGTATGGGAAGACCTCTTATGTTGTTTTGTAGCAAGTTCTCTTTTACCCATAATTGATATATGTTGCAATTTGAGCTTAGATCACTTGTGGGAGTTGGCACGGCTATTGCAATAGTGAATGTGAGGTTGGAGATGATTTGGGATGTTTAATGGTTTGAGTTATGTATGAGCTTATGAAGGATTTAGTTGAATCCCACTGCGGTATTGTGGCAGTGATAGCGTATTGGCATTGTGAGTTACTATTTGTTTTGATCTATGGCTTTGAGCCAAGTGGGGGAGTCATCTAATGATTAGTTGGTTGCCCGATGATGTGCTGTATTGGTTTCAGTTTGGGGTATACTGGTGGATCAGTTATGACCTGCAGAGGTGGAGTTGAGAATGATTCGAGTAATGGAAAAAAAAAATTCTGGATACAGGTTGTATTATACTCTATGGGGATATGAGTCTCATTGCATGATTGAGTTTTTATTTGTAAAGGAAGTAGTGTGCGTAAAGTAGGAGTTTGTTTGGTTGCCTAGGGGGTATGGGTTACTCCCATGGGTGTTGGTGTGGTAAGGGATACGGTTAGTTCTTTGGGTGCTTATGAGGTAATGAGTTTTCTACATGTGTTCCTAGCAGTTCTCTTGGGTGTTGGTGACCTGCGTAGCATGGTTGAGTTAGTAGGATTCAGTTCTAACGGTTTGGTGTTGTGCAAATGGGATTCAAATGGTTCCTGATAGTTTCTACCACAGTTAGAGATGTGTATTTTCTACTGGTGTGAGGAGCATGAGAGGTATAGTGATTTTTGCTTCTAGATGGGATCAAATGTAAGTTCTTGGCTAGTTGGGTACGTAATTGTTAATGGTAGGATAGTCCTCTCGTGTGAGTCTTTTACGTAATTTGATTACGTTGGCATGTTTTTATTGAGTGCACGAGTTTCACAGGTTATGGCTTCAAATTGTATTGATGTGTCATGTCAGAAGAGGTCATTGGACCTAGAATGAATATTGTCAGAATTGTCTACAGCATAGTTGGAAGGATAAATATCGGGAGTCGGCTTAGAAATTTGCTATAATTCCTGTTTGGGAAGGGGGAGCTTCATGTCTGACTGATCGGACGAATGGTTGTTAGTTTCTACGTGTTTCTGTCATCATCGGTAGTATATGAAAGTGTGAGAGCGAGGCATTTCTTGATAAGAGGTTATGTACCGGTATTGGGTTGCTCTGAGAAACTATTGTGATTAGGAGTTATCGCTATGGGTGTTTGAGTCACGCGGTGTATTATGTGATTTCATCTGGGGTGCGTATATGGCTTGTTACAGTATGCCCAGACTTATTCAGTTTATAGTTGTTGGATTTTGATCTTGTAAATTGATTCAGAAGTGAAAATGTAGTTCTAAGGTTTATGGGTCAAGATTGGATTTCGAAATTTCAATTGTGTTGTGCTATTAGACCTATATGGGGTAGAGTGACATGGAATCACCCCCGAGTATGTTCACGGTAGGCTACACGGCATTTTGGTGGTGTTTGGAACAACTCTAGGCACGTTCGAGGACGAACGTATGTTTAAGTAGGGGAGAATGTAACGACCCGGTCGGTCGTCCCGTAGAATTTGCATTATTATTGTTGTTATTGCCTTGTCATAGGTTGGTTATACTATTATTGATGTGTTAGAGTTGGTAGGCTTGAAATTGAAATGGTTGTAGTGAGAGTTTAGCCACTTAGTCCTTAAAAAATAGCCTTAGAGTTGGAAAAGTCAACTGAGAGTTGACTTATTGGTAAACGACCTCGGAATGTGGATTTTATGGCTCGAATAGCTTCGTTAGGTGATTTGGAAATTATGAGTGTGTTCGGAATATTTTTGTGATGTCCGGTATAGAATTAGGCTTGAATTGACGAAAGTTAGTTTTTGGCGATTTCCGGTCGGCGGTGAAAAATAAGCTATCGGGGTCAGAATGTAATTCCGGAAGTTGGAACAGGTTAGTAATGTCATTTTGGATATGTGTGCAAAATTTCAGGTCAATCGGGTGCGTTTTGGATAGTTTCGACATCGTTGGTGGAATTTAGAAATTTCAAAGTTCATAGGCTTGAATTCGATGTGATTTAGTGTTTTGCGTTGTTTTTGGTGATTCGAAGGCTCTACTAAGTTTGAATGATCATATATGATATGTTGGTATATTTGGTTGGGGTCTCGAGGGGCTCGAGATTTATTTCGGGTGATTAACGGAAGTTTTAAAGTTGGTAAAATGCAGCTTCAGCTTTGGTGCTGGTATAACCCCACCTGCGAAAGTGTGACCGCAGGTGCGGGCCCGCAGGAGCGAGCAAAGCTCCACAGATGCGGATTGAGGGAGGCTCAGTAGAGGATCGCATGTGCGGAAGGAGGATCACACCTGCGAAGTCGCAGGTGCAGAGAAAAATTTGCAGGTGCGGAGGCTCCGCAGGTGCGGAACCACTGTTCAGAAAGTATAAAAACATGCCTTCGCGATTTTTAACCCTCTTTTACCATTGTTGTACGGGTTCTGAGGTTTTTGAGGGATTTTGAAGAGGGAAACACTGCTTCATCATTGAGGTAAGGTTTTTGGACTTAATAACTCAATTATAAGTGATTGGAGACCTTATATCAGTGTTTAATTATGAAAATCAGTAGGAAAAAGGTGGGGTTAGGGCTTGAGATTTTGAGACCTTTAGGGGTCGATTTGAGGGGTCAAACGAACTCCGATTTTAGCGTTCTTGATATATACGGACTCGTGAGATGATGAAGAACATTTTGGTATAAAATTTATCGGGTTCCGAGATGCGGGCCTGGGGGTCGGGTTTTGAGCTAAATTTGGTACTTTTCAATTGGAATTCATTCCTTAAGCATAATTTGATGATAAAAATCTGAACTTGGTAGATTTGGAGCAATCAGAGGCCGGATTTAGAGGCAAAGGCACTGCGGAATAGTATTTTAGCCGGTTTTGAGGTAAGAAACGTTTTCAAACTTGATTCTGAGGGTTCGAAACCCCAAGCTAATTGATTTATGACTATTGTTGAGGTGACACACTTGCCAAGTGAAGGGCGTGCGGGCGTGCACCGAGTATTTGCAGCCTGGATTATCCCTTGGTACCGCTTAGTGATTATTCCCTGATGATATATGTGCTTCTGTTAATGTGGTAATTGTGAACCTGTTAGAAATCATGTTAAGTATAAATGTTAGGCTTCACGCCGAAAATGCTGAGACCCGAGTGGTCGTATATTACTGTCTCATTTTGTGATTATTTGATGTCATATACTCAGTCCTGTTATAACATATCACTTCATATCTCAGTTTCAGTATTGTTAATTATATGCATACTTATCATTGTTTCGGGCTGATGGAGGCATCTGTGATCCATGTGAGTGAGACTGAAAAGTAATGACTGAGTGAGACCAAGAGCCTGTTATCAAGACAGTTATGAGAATGGATTCGTTGGCTTGATATGGTGCTTGGGCCATTAGGGCCCCTCTGGAGTCTTACACCCCCAGTGAGCGCATTGATGATGAGGGATGGATCTTCCCTGGGCATGGATCTTGTCCGAAGCTGATGTTATGTGAGGGATGGATCTTCCCTCGGCATGGATCTTGTCTGAAGCTGATGTTATGTGAGTGATGGATCTTCCCTGGATATGGATATTGTCTGACTGTTGTATTCCGGAGATGGATCTTCTCCGTGGGGGCTGGACTGGCCTTTTTCCTCTGTACGGAGTGACTACGGTCATCGGTGTTTATGCATATTCCAGGATGGAACTTCCCTGGGCCTGAGATCCATATATAGTACTGAGTGGACTTCTGTGGGAGAGTTGTGAGCACTACGTGCATTTTCACACTGTGACATGTTGGCATGTAGAACATATGAAGGTATATCTAGTATATTATGTTGTTATTTTCTGATAAACTGTGAACATGCCTAAATTTTATACGTTGATGATTTAATTATTGAGGTTTAGTCCATCACTACCTCTCAGCCCATAGTTTGGGTTCATTACTTCTGAGTTGGTGTACTCATGTTACCCCCTGCACCTTGTGTGCAGATCCAGGTACATCGGGACCCGGTAGTGGATATTGAGCAGCGGCCAGAGTTTTCACTAGAGTTGTCGAGGTAGCATCTGGCATTCGTGACCTCGTCTTCTCTTCCTTATTCCACCCGTTGTACTTATTTTGAGACTATGTTGTCTATTTCTTCATTCTTTAATTTTTTTTATATAGCAGCTTATGACTGAGTGACACCGGATCCGGGGTTGGAGATTTTAAATTTTTGCTTTCCAAATATTGTTTTTAAACTTCAGACTCTTAGTATTATTAATAAATTCGTTTAAAAATCGCATTTTTACGAGAAGTTGAATTTAGCTTAGTTAAAAAGGGCAGCTTGCCTGGTTCCATGACAGGCGCCATCACGACTCCGAAATTGGGTCGTGACAAAATCACCATGTAAGAATGCATTAATTACATCTAGTTGATGGATTGGCCAAGATTTCTTAGCTGCCACTGCCAGTAAGCAACGTATGGTGATCATTTTGACCACGGGAGAAAAAGTTTCAGTATAATCTATCCCTTCCCTTTGTATATCTCCCCTTACCACCAACCTGGCCTTTAGTCTCTCTACGCTTCCATCAGAGTTGTGTTTTACCTTGTATACCCATTTACAAGGTAAAGCCCTTTTTCCACTTGGTAAGGGAACCACATCCCAAGTGTGATTTTCCTGTAAGGCTTCAATTTTTGAGTTCATGGCTTCTTGCCATCCAGGATGCATAGAGGCCTGAGAAAAACTGGTGGGTTCTGAGATTTCTGAAATGGATTGTATAACATATTGATTGTGAGATGATAGTGCTGCAAGAGACATTGGGTTGTGCTGGTTCTGTAAATTAGGTTGTAGTTAGATTGGTAGATAATCATTGTTGCATATGTAGTCATTCAGATATCTTGGGCATTTTGACTCTCTGGTTGATTTCCTAGGCTGAGGTGGTGTATCAATGGTGTTGGGAGAAAACTTAGTGTGAGGTGTCTGATCTCTAGGTGACTGAGGTGAATCAGAGTTAGGTAAATGAGTGCTAGGTGAAAAAGAAGTGTGAGGTGAATTGCCCCTACTAGGAAATGGTGAATGGGGTATGATAGGATCAGGAATGGAAGAAGAATGTGATAGAGGAAAGATATATGTATTATCTAAAGGTGGATGAATTGGAAATATAGGATCTGAGAGTGTATGGGCAGAAGCAAATGGAAATCTTTCTTCATAAAAATGAACATCTCTGGAAACTACAACTTTCTTTGTGTCTATTTCCAACAACTTGTATCCCTTTTTCCCCAAAGGATAACCCAAAAATATACATGCCTCAGCTCTAGGATCAAATTTGCTTCTCCCATTTGATAAAGTAGACACATAACACAAACATCCAAAACATTTGAGAGAATCATATGAGGGTGACTGGTTGAATAAGATGGAAAAAGGAGGTTTTCCTTTGAGAACCTTAGAAAGCAATCGATTGATCAAATGAGTAGCAGTCAATAAGCACTCACCCCAATAGGAAATAGGAACTTTTGACTGAAAAAGTAGGGCTCTTGCAATTTCCAAAAGATGTATGTGCTTCCTCTCAACAATTTCCTTTTGTTGAGGGGTGTTTACACAATTCCTTGAGAGGAAAGGAAAGCAGACTGTTGAGTTCCTGAGCCTAATTCAAAGGCATTGTATGTCCTTAGCTTTTGTACTTTAACACCAAACTGCCTCTCTACCATAGTCAACAAATTCTTTAGGACATCAAAAGCATTACTCTTACTGCCTAGAAGAAAGGTCATGTCCCTCTGCTATAATCATCCACAATGGTTAAAAAATATTTGAAACCATTATTAGTTGGAGCCCTGTAAGGTCCCCATGTATCAACATGAATTAACTCAAATGCTCTTTTGGATTTGATTTGACTCAAAGGGAAAGAATTTCTAGTTTGTCTGGCTTTAGGACAAATATCACAAAAACACTCAAAATCAGTGGGAAAGGAAATAAAATTGAGATGTTTCATTGATGAAAAAGGCAAATGCCCTAACCTTACATGCCAAAGGTTGACATCAGAAATTGTACTTGCAGAAAAGGGAAAAGAAACTGAAACATGACTAAAAACATTCTGTTTTGAAGATGAAACTACATTTTCTTCATATCTATTTCTATAACTATCATGATTATGCCCCAATAGGCACAGTCCCTCTTTTGCTTCACCAAAAACTTGAGCCCTCTTTATTAAAGGGGCATGCAACATACATTGAGTAGAGCAGAATGAGATGTTACAATGAAATTGCAAGCAGAATCTATTGACAGACATTAGATTATATCTGAAAGTAGGAACATGCAATACATTTTCCAGGATATAATCGGAATGAATGGAAACTCTTCCTACATGAGTGACTGTTACTTTGAAAGAATTAGGTAGATTGATGTCTAAAGGAAAAGGGAGAGGTGATAGAGATATAAAAGTACTTGAGTCAAAACACATATGTTCTGAAGCTCCTAAATCTATGATCCAGGTGCTTGAATTGTAAACTGAAAAACAAGAACTAGAATATTTGGTAATTGTACCAGCCACGGCATTTGCATTGATTACTGAGTTTGAGCTTCCTGTATCTGTCACTTTAACTTGCTTAATGAGTTGTACCAACTGTGAGAATTGTTCCTTTGAAAGGTGCTGATTCATAACTTCACTAAAATTGTTATCTCCTTGGTCTCCTGAGAAAGCTCCATTACTTCTGATAGTTCCTTGACTTTGTTTTCCATTTGTGAATTCAAACCCATCTGGAAACCCTATGATTTTGTAGCAATCTGCTACTGAGTGACCTATTTTCTTGCAGTAGGTACAAGAAACATTAGGGTTGAATTTTTCTTTCCTTACCTTGGTAGTTGTTGTCCTTTGTGGTAGATTTCCAAATTTTTGAAAACCATTAGGAGACTTCTGAAACTGCCCAGGGAATTTCTGCTTCCCATTTCTTTGTGAAAAATTTCCTTGATTTTGGAAATTGTTCTGGTTTCCTACCATGAAGGATGAAGATCAGTAGAAACAAGGGGGTTAACATATACCTCTTTCTGATTCTCATCTTGTAGAATCAAAGAGTAGGCATGGTTGATGTTGGGTAATGGGTTCATCATGAGTATGGCTCCCCTAGCTTGACCATATGCTTCATTCAACCCCATTAAAAATTGAATAAGTCTTTGATCCTCTTGTGATTTTTCCACCCCTTTCTTACCCTCACAGATACAAGTGCAGGTGCACTTGATATTGGAGTTGAGAAAACCCAACTCATCCCATAGACGTTTAAGCTTTGTAAAATAGGTTGCTATGTCACTTGTACCTTGAACTAAACCAGCTAATTCTTTCTGCAGGTGATACATTTTGCTCCATTGGACTGTCCAAACCTGTGCTCCAGTCCAGTCCAAAGTTCTCTTACAGTTTTAGAGTATATAACATTGTCTCCAATATCCTTAGACAGTGATTTCAACAACTATGATGTCACCATATCATTGCATCTGCTCCATGGTTGATGGTCCTTGGAAGTAATAGCAGGAGCTAAACATGTGCCATCAATGAATCCCAACTTGCTTTTTGCTGAAAGAGCTATCAACACAAATCCCTTCCATCCTTGGTATCCTCTACCATCAAAGACTGCATTGACTAAGCTCATTCCAGGTGTATCTGATGAATGAAGGAAGTAGGGGTGATTAACATCAAGAGTCACTCCATTTCCAGTTGAAGTTTGAGCTGCAGGAATGAGAGGCGTTCCAGATTCCATGGTGAAATAAAATGAAGAACACAAAAAATGAAGAACGAGGAAAAGTTGAAAGATGAATTCCCTTGGAATCGAGCTAGAGCTCTGATGCCATGAAAGATTGAAGAAGGGAATTATAGAATTTTCTGTGTCTTTCTCATTCACTGTACATATATTTATACATGTATTTGCTGCAAAATAAATTGTAAAATAAAACTATTCTATACACTTGTCTAATTCCTATTGCCTATATCATTAACTGTGTAACAGAATTATTCTATACACTTGTCTAATTTTTATTGCTTGTGAATACAGCAGTGTAACCAAAAATATTCTCTACTATGTTGAGCATGTGATTTTCTTGTGTAAAACCAAGGGTTCAGATTAGAGGTTCTTGAGGGCTGAGATTATTCCACGTCTCAAGCCCAATAAACAATATTAGAGACAACATAGGTTAAGTCCCAAACCCACTTGTCTTCTGTCTGAAGCCCTCATTCTTCTTCTTCTTCAATTCTGAGGAGAAGCTTGGTCAACAAAACTTAAGGTGTGAAAAAAACCCTCCTCATACAAATCATTAATAATTTAGACTGGAATGAAATTTATGTTAGGTAGGGATTTGAGAGCTTCCTTTTGCATTATTGACTGATCAATAGACTCTTCTGCTTTAGCCCTACTTTCATACGAAAGGACTTCGTTCTTTGTTGCCCTCTATATATTGGTTGTAATCGTCGTTTGGCTTTTGGAGATGGTATGTTGCACTCCCTTAATGCCATAATGATAAATTTCCTGACCAACCGATCAGAAAACATATAAACACAATCGATGTATTGTAACGATTTTGAAAAAAATTGATCAGAGACTTGCAAATAGTCGTCGTCATTTTTTTTCCATAGTAGTCACTCATGAAAGGAAAAGATCACTTAGTGCAGCAGAAACAGAGCATCAAGCACAGCTTTCCTGTCACCACTTCAACTATTCTTCTAGCATTTCGGCAAATAATTCTTTACACAACTTTCTCATCTCCATGGTACTCTCATGTCGCGATACGTTCAGCAAAACCTGAAATCATTACAACAGATGAGCTAATTTGTATCTTTGACTTAGCTGACAAATCAAGAATCCAATAACAACTATCCAATAGGAATCGGGGGGTTTGGGGGGTGCGAAGAGGGATTGCGCAAGAATCAAAGAGTTTTGCATCTCTTCTATTTCTCTCTATAGTTTCTTCCAAGTTGGTTTCAATATTACAACTAAAACTTCCAGAAAATGATGGGAATCAAAGTGTCTGCTTAATCATCCTGGTATAACAAACAGTAATGTAATTCACCTTAGAATCTCAATAGCACTTATGTGGCAGTGTTTGGAGACAGCTGAAATGTGCTCTACCGGTAAGCGGACGATATAAAACAATTCTGCAAGCAAAAAAGTTTAAGTTGTAGACCTGCAGATGAAATACAGCGTGTTTAAGTGCATTACAGTTTTGCCTACATGTTTAGTATAGAATCAACAGCTGGGGAGGAAAGTGTTTACCATATTCTGTACCTTTATGCAATGACAATCCTCTAAAGCTGGCACAGCAATTACTTTGTGGCCGACCTCCAGCCCCCCGGCACAATACAAATGCACATCAAATTCAGAGAGAGAACTTAAAACTGCATACATAACCATGAGATTCATAAACAAGACATCTAATCGTTTTTGTCCTCAATCTTCTGCAACATCCACGAGTTCATTTAAATGAACTAATTTAGCAGTTTGATAGACCTGTATATTCAAAGTGAGAATAAAGAATGTAAATTCCTTAAATTTTTTCAGAAACAGAACAGTTTCAAATTTTAAGAACCATCAAGCTAGGAAATTTGACATCTTCTAACATACTATTTTTTGTATTTATACACTTAATCTGATACTGGGAAGACATGCATTGAACATTTTAAAAACTTAGTGTTACCTTGTCTTTCTACTCCAGCATGTTTTGTTGCGGGAGAGCATTTCCATTTTATGCAAACAAAGGTGAAGCAGTGAGTTGCACATTCACCTTATCGGTTTTTTATGGGGCATTCGGCTACATTGCTAACAGGCCATTGGATTGTAGAAATCTTTGCCTGAAAGATAAAATAATAAAACTTGGTGAAGAAGCTTCAGAAAGAAAGATTTTTTTCTCAAGCAGGCAAAAGTCTTATGAATAGCAAAAGCAGCACTAAGAATCTAAAATAACATCGTGCAAGTAGAAAATGATGACTGAATCAGTATCTACTTTACTAACATTCCTAAGGTTATTGCTAGTTGGTTCAGACAGTTATATTTCAGATTATGTACAGATTCAGCTTTCCTTTAAAACATGTTTGATTTCTCTCTTTCCACAAGACTCACAAAGCATTGACTGGTATAGTGGTCGAAATCTTCTATTCCTGTTAAATTTTCTTCCTGACCAGTATATACCGAGGTCCTTTATAATCCTGGGCATCACAAAATGCATCCCGACGCTTCTACTAGATTCTTGATTAAGGCTTCCAGTAAATTTTTTTGCTGCTCAAGTCATCTAGTCACCTTTTGTTTACTGCATAGCTAAAACTGATTTGCAGCTTAAGATTCGCAACTTAACCTTCAGCAAGTTTGTAAAAGCACTGAGACCAGTTAGTTATACTCCTAAAACAGGGAATTAAAACTTAGCATAAGCTCTTAGTTAATGTATTATACTTCCTAATGTCATTATTAGTGCTCATCAACATGAATTTGATTAAAAAGAATCAAATTCAGATGATTCCAATAATTTGAGAAGAATTTCAACTGATAAATTAAGCACTAAATTTCATTAATTCAAGGACTAACAA
This sequence comes from Nicotiana knightiana, assembly GCA_005239525.1. NCBI lineage: Eukaryota > Viridiplantae > Streptophyta > Magnoliopsida > Solanales > Solanaceae > Nicotiana > Nicotiana knightiana. The sequence goes on along the minus strand of ML422966.1, from coordinate 23,292 downwards.
GAGCTCCATAAAACAAAATAATAAAAAACATAAATAATTTCACAACATTTGGAAAGGGAATCCAATTAAACATATATTAGCACCAGAAAGTGAGACATCATATCTTCTCACCATTTATCTGCCTTCTACTTGAAAATGCATCAAGAGCATGAGAAAGACGAATAATAGATGGAAGAATGCAAGAAAAAGTTAAGAAAGCAAAATAACTTGCCTGTAACTTGTAAGAAGGAGCTGCATATACCAAGTGATGATTCCGAAGTGATCTCTCAGGAGGCAAATTCCTCTTAAACAGAATAGCCTACAGGCATGGAACGAGAGATCTTTATTCGAGCAACAGGGTATCAAGGTGCACATGAAGATCTCCATTGTCAATGAAGATCTAGTTGTGGACATCCTTGACTGCACAAACATATGCAGCAGAATCACAGAAGTAGGAACTTCATACTTTATTTGTTGTCTGTTCTATCAAGTCCCTCTAGCAGCAATGAATATGTCTGGGTACTAAGCCGAACACGGTTTTTCTCCATAATATCCAACAACTCCGAACATCTATTTACAAAACCCCTCTTAAGTAAGCCATCAATTAGAAGCTTCCAAGCTACTTCATCATTATTGTACCCACAATCAAGAAGCCGGAAGAAGGCCGCCTTAGCTTTTTCATTGTTTCCGTCATCATACAACCCACACACGAGGAGCTTGTATGACTCTAAGCATGGTAAAAAACCTTGTGTAAACATAGTTTCAAGATATCTTGCAGCATCCTCAAACAGTTTCAACTTGCAACAACAATTTACCATTGAGGTATACATATCTTCACTAGGAGATATTCCGCAGTTCTGCATATGATCAAGTAACCTCGAAGCTTCCTCAAGGCGTCCTTCCCCACAGAGGCCAGTAGCAAGAGAATTAAAAGTGTTTGTATTAGGAGGACAGCCATATTCCCCCATTTTATCAAAGAGTTCAAGCAAAGTTTCGTATTTCACCACTTTCCACACGTCAGCAATATTAATGGAACTGGCCTCTGTTTTGATATCAAGTCCTCCTTGGGACAAATGTTTGATCAAAATGGAATAGGTGTAATGAGAAGGTTCATGTCCAGCATGAAACATACATTTTAGCACATCAAAGGCTCGATGCAGTAATCCTGCACGACCATAGCCATCAATCATTACTGTATAGGCCATCAAATCTGGCCTAACTCCCTCCTCTGCCATCTTAGCCATCACATCCTCTGCTTCTTTCAATTTCTCTTCATTGTAATATGCAACCAGAAACGAAGTGTAAATGCAGACATCAGGCTTGTGTCCCATGGAATCCATTAAATGAAAAACCTTGTGCGCATGGTTTAAGGCAGATTCCTTTAATAGTTGCTCGATCAGGATACTATAGGATTCAATTGTGGGTTTAACACCACTTTCTGGCATCCTTTCAAGTAATTGGGCTGCTTCCAGCTGCTTACCCTGTTTACACAACCCGTTAATCAACACATTATAAGTGCATGCATTTGGGGAGCAACCTTCCTCAACCATTTCCTTGAACAACGTCAAGGCAAAATCAACTCTTTCAGCTTTGCAAAATCCATCAATTAGAGCAGTGTAGATCGCAACGTTAACCTTTATACCCTTCACTTTCAGAGAACTAAAAATGGTGTGAGCTTCTTCAACTCTCCCTCTTTCACACAAGCCATCAACTAGAGTACCATAAGTCCACTCATCAGGAGCCAAACCATTCTCTTCCATCAATCTGAGCAACATAAATGCACTACCTATTTCGCCCTCTTTACATTGTCCATGAACTAACAAGTTAAAAGTGACATCAGTAGGAGACACTTTGCGTTCGAGCATCTTGTCAAGTAGTGACATTGCCTTATGCACCTTCTTTATCCTACAAAAGCCAGAAATCAATTCATTGTGCGTACGGACATTCGGGATACAATTATTCGATTCCATTGTGTCAAAAACATCTAACGCGACATCAACCAAACCTTTCTTACAGTATCCATCAATCAAAGCATTGTATGTCACCACATTTGGAACCAGTCCCCTTTCCAACATCACATTCACTAACCCTCTCGCTTCGTCAAGCTTAAAGTCTTTACACAAGCCATCAACGAGCACAGTGTAAGTATGAACGTTCGGCTTGCATCCCTTCTCCTTCATCTCATCAAACAATCGCAACGCTTCTCCCCTCCTATCCAAATAACACAATGCATCAATGAGAATCGTGTACGTCCTCACATTCGGACAACAAGCATCCGCATCTCCCATTTCTGCAAACAACCTCATCGCCTCATCCATCCTCCCCGCTTCACACAACCCGTGAATCAAATTATTGTACGAAACCACATTCCTTCGACAACCCTTCTTAGGCATTTCCCCAAACACCTTGTAAGCATTATCTACATCCTTTCTCCTACAATGCCCCAATATAAACGACGTATAAGTATGTGTATCGGAACTCAAACCAGCTTGCAAAATCTTACTCAAGTAAAAATCAGCCTCAACAACGTTACCCAACTTACAATACCCATTAATCATCGTATTAAACGTATAAATATCAGGCTTAATTAAATCACTCAACATCTCATCAAACACACATTTCATTTCCTCAATCATAACGAATCGCGATAAACACATTAACAACGTGTTATAAGCCCAAACATTAAGCTTAAAGTCATCATATTTGTTCATATCAAGCAACAAACGCATCGTAAAAACGGCGTCGTCACGAGTTTCACATGATTTAAGCATGTTAAGTCGGGTTTTTTGGGCGACCCGAAAAAGATTATTGGAAATTAAAATGCGTAAAAGGGACGCGTAGGATTGAACATTGAGTTTGAAGGAAGGGACACAGGAGAGATAATTAAAAAAAGAAAGGGCAATTTGGGGATTTAGATTTGGGTTTTGTGAGAGGAAAGAAGAAAAGGAAGAAGGGGATAGAGAAGGAATTAGAGTTTTGAGGGAAGGGTGTTTTTGCCAATTCGGATGTGAAAGGAGGGAGAAGAGTTGGTGATTAATGGAAGGTTCTGGAAATTCTTCTGAGGTTGAAGATGAAATGGAAAATGGGAAGAATTTAGTGAAGAAGAGAGGAATTGAGTTCACTGAACGGAATGGAGTAATCAACGCCGTTAATTGGATCATTGTATTGGGGAATCGGACGGCGGCTGTGACGACTCCATGCACAAAGAGAGAAAAATATTTTAAGTGTTGAGATTCATTGGAGCTGAGGAACGCAGTGGCTGCTGAAGCTGAACACTGTAGGGCTGACTTTCGTATTTTATTTTTTTCCTCTTTTTCTTCTTTTTTCCCGTTTTTATTTTTTTATTTTTTATTCAATATTTCTTCTTGTTTTTTCCTTTTATTTATTATTTCCTGTTTTTTGTGTTTATTTATAGTCGGTTTGGTCAAGCTTCTTTTTCGTCAAAGTATTTTTTTTCCAAAGTTAAGGTGTTGGTCAAACTTATAGATGAAAAAGAAGTATTTTGAATAAAAGCCGAAGTAAATTTTGAGAAGTAAAAAAATTAGTTTCTTCCCAAAAGTAATTTTTTAAAAGTATATTTGAGAAAAATACGCTTAAAAGTACATATTCAAAGTTTGCCAAAGACTATTTGTTGTTCAAAGGCACTTTTTAAATTAATTAATCAAAAATAAATTTCTCACCAAAAATACTTTTAAAAAAATATCTTTCAAAATAAGCTTATTTTAGAAATTTGGTCCAATATGCTATTAGTTACTACTAGTTCTTTTTTATTTCTCACAAAGTTTCTTTTTCTTCTTTTTTTTTGCTTTTATTTATTTCTAATTTTTCTTCTTACACATGGCATGCTCGTCCCTTGATTCTCAATTTAAGAAGCTAGCTAGATGCAACATTCTCTGCCAAAGTGTGACCTTTTGGAAAAAATTTGAACAAGGTTCAAAGAGATATTCTTTCAAAAAGTATATGTAAAATATAAACTGTTCAGATAGTTTTAGTTTTTCTGAACAATTTTCAAAAATATATATACTTATTTGTTTGAACCTTTTTGGAATACGAGGATTAAACTGACTAATTTTTAGTATGTGAATTTGAATATAGATTCTTTAAGTTTTGAACTAAAATTTACATATTTAAAAGCTATATAAAAAAATACTATAAATCATAACACTCCCTCTGATCCACAATAAGTGATTATTTTACCTTTTTATTTTGATCCAAAATAAGTGTCCATTTATATAATCAAGAAGAAATTAATTTTATTTTTCCAAAATTTGCTCTTATTTAAATATTTTAATGTGTCGAGATAACAATTAATTAAGGTTAATTAGTGGGAAAAAAAATTAGTGAATACATACTTTTCTCTCTAGAAGTTCGTACTTCCTTAATGAACCTGTCAAAAATAAAATGGTCACTTATTATGGACCGGAGGAAGTAATTAACAATTCAATGTACTTAAAAACTATTTGCAAAAACATAAATAGAAAACCTTGTGTTACAATTTAATTACTTTTTTTTTTGGTTTCTCACTCGGTGTTCGGTACTCATATTGGGGTCCAACAAAATTCGAATTCGCGCCGGAAAATACCACACTAGGGGGTGAAGCGCAGCGTTCCCTAATAAAGGCGATTCCGCACCCAGGGAGACCTCTGGTCAAGGATGAAGGAGTACTTACCGATTCACCACAACCCTTGTTGGTAATTTATTTAATTACTTTGGATCTTGTACTTAAATGCTCAAAGTTCAATTGATCTGTCATGTGCTAAACCTAGAACACTACGTCAAAGCAAGAACCTGATACGGATTAATTAATGTCCATCTTAAACCCGACATGTGTTTTCTTTTGTTCATCAATAAATTAAGCTTCTGCTTCCTCTCAATACTATTATTTCTGTCATTTCATTTGCTTGATTTGTTCTTCTGAATCATATATCATTTCCTTTTCATTTTCAAAAGGAAATAATGGGTCGTTTTTGGACTTTGATCACTCATCTTCATACTATCGCCGGGTAATATAACTTTTTTTTTTTTTAATTAAAAAAAAATACCTTTATATTTTTCTTATGTAATTGTTTAAAAATTCTTGAAAAGTGACAGTTGTATATTTTGCACTAAAATTGCAGGCCAGTGACGATGTTGCTCTACCCTCTGTACGTAATATTATTATATAAAAACAAAAGTGCTCTTCTTTCCTTATTAAATAAGTTGATATTATTAAATTGATATTGTTGGATTCCTTTTGGATATATATTGTGCAGATATGCATCAATAATAGCTATAGAGAACACATCCAAGTTGGATGATGAACAATGGCTTGCTTATTGGATTCTCTATTCTTTTCTTACACTTGTGGAGATGTTGCTTCAACCCATTCTTGATTGGTAAGTAAGTAACTGTCGTGGTGGAATATAATCAATATCACACTATTGCCTTAATCCACTTGACTATAATTCCGTTATTATCCTGTAAAAATTCTATGATCAGATCCTTTCCGAACTTCCCAATTAATCGCTTATTAAAAAAAAAAGAAAAAAAGCTTTTTTCCATATTGTAATGGCAAGTTTATTGTTTGCGATAAAAAGTGAATACGAATATATATATATATATATATATATATATCATAAGTTATTATTTATTTAGTTTAATTTTTTTTCTTCTGAATTTTGATTTAGGATACCAATATGGTACGATGTGAAGTTGATAGTTGTGGCATGGCTAGTTTTGCCCCAGTTTAGAGGAGCTACTTTTATATATGAAACCTACATTAGGGAAAAGCTAATCAAGAAATATGGAGAATCTCCTCAACATAAATCTCCTGAAGGCAAGGCCAAAAAGAAATCTGTACACTTCATTACTCCAAAGAAGGTGAGTTAATTTAATCAAACAAATTATGAGTATGCTTTTAATTTCATAATCGATGTTTAATTAGCAAAATATTAAAGTCTTGACTTAAATAACAACAACAATGCCTTAATCTTAAATAAGTTCGGATTGACTATCGTAATCCTCATTGACCATTTTAATAAGTATAATTAACAGTCTATTTTCTTGGATAGGGAGAAGATGAAGCTTACTAAAGGAGCATACAAGAAATGCTACAGTATAGATCACTCAACTTTTTTATTGGTCTTATTCAACAGCAAAGAAACTATATGTAATTGAGAGGAAGTATTGACTAGTGTTTTTTTCTGTATGATGTTCAAGTTTGCTAGCTGTTGTAATTTTAATTTGTCACTAAATCAAACTTTGTATTACGGACAACCTTATTATGAGATCAGTTATGTATGTTGTTGATGTCGATATTATTATGAATACGAATTTAACTTCTATACATTAATACTACTGTAAAAAGAACTTTTACACTATAGGTAGAGGCAAACTTAGTTTTTGCCAAGAACTTATGTGTTAAAAACCCAGTAGTTAATATATTTCTGGAGCAAGGAGACGGGACAGAATAGTGAGAGTTCTAGTTCTAGGAAGGAAGAGACTATTGGGAAGCTCACTTTTGGCTGCGCTTTGCTTGCCCAAAAGGGAAGTTCTCGAATAGAGGGATTCTTGACCTCCCGCTCTCTCTCTGGGGCCGGAATATTGGACCTCGGTTGTCGGAATAACACGTGGCAGACCGAGTATGTTATAGATAGCTCAACGTCGGTCTCTTGAAACTTATCTAAACGCTGCGTAGAGTCATCTTCATCGGGGTGTAGTAGAATTTCAAACCTGAACACATAAAGTTTAAATCACGGGTTAGCCAACGATTTATTTATGTTAAACCCTATGGAAAACCACAAAAAGTACACTCTTGTTTGTTAAACCGATCGCTACTGGAGTTCTTGGAATAATATGTGTTATCCTAAGGAGGAAGGGGGTACAGGTTTCAGAAGCTTGATTGATGTGAGCAATTCATATTAGGACATCTAAATCCCTGTGGGCTGAATTTTTTAGAGTTAAATATTGTAGTAGAATACACCCTGTCAAGAAAAAGAAGAATAAAAAAAACTCACTCTTGGAAGAACTTGCTGGGAATTAGAGATCAAGCAGAGAAACACATTCTTTGGAAATACAATGCCGGAGATATTAGTCTATGGTGGGATAATTGGGTAGGCATTGGTGCTTTAGCTAATATTGTCCAACTTGATCAACCTCCTGATATGAAGAAGATTAAAGAAGTTAGGATAGGCTCTCATTTGCATTTTGAAGAACTCCGACAATTGCCTGAATATATTATTGAGTTAATTCAGTCTTCCAAGTTTGGAGATCTTAATAGTGTTGATACTGCTATTTGGATGCCTTCTTCCACTGATTTCTTTTCTACTATATCAGCATGACAAGTCATTAGACATTCAAGAGGCACAATCCCATTACTTCAGAGAGTATGGCATATATATCTTCCTTATAAAATGTCCTTTTTAATGTGGAGATTGCTTAAGAGAAAATTACCTTTTGATGATGTACTAACTTTTTTTGGTCAGCAAATTATTTCTAGGTGTAACTGTTGCAGTACTCCACAGATGGAGAGTGTACAACACACTTTTGTCACTGGCGAGATGATCCAAACCACATGGAAGCACTTTGGTGCTCCACTGGGAATTCGTTGGGAAGACATGCCTGTTCTTAACATACTTAGCAGCTGGTGGAACTCAAATGCTAATAACAAAATTACTCAGATCATCATCAAGATTACCCCTATAGTTATATGTTGGGAGTTGTGGAAAGCTAGATGTGGGTCAAAGTATGGAGGTATTAAAATTTTTCTTGCTAGAGTTCAATTTCATGTACTTTCTCACTTGAGGTGGGTGGTTTCTAAGCATAACATCTCTACAGAAGGTTTTGTTCCATGGTATTTGATATGTGACAAGCTAAGAAATTTAACTGCTAAAATAATTTGCATTCCTGTAAGATGGGAAAGGCCTTTATTTGATTGGGCTAAGCTTAATACAGATGATAGCAAACAAGATAATGAATCAATTGGTGCCGGAGGAATATTAAGAGATCATAGAGCCAATATGATTATGGCCTTCTCACAAAGTTTAGGGCGTGGTATTAGTAATATGACAGAAGCTAAGGTTGCTTTGTTAGGCATGCAATGGTGTCACTCAAATGGATATGATAGAATTATGCTTGAATGTGACTCTACTGGTTATCAATATGTTGAACAATACTTTGAAACCGCCCTGGCATATCGATAGTATCATCAAAGAGGCACAACAACTCATACAAACGCACAATAGTGTTATTAGGCATTCCTATAGAGAAACTAACAATGTGACAGACATACTCGCTAAATGGAGCCATGAGATACATGAGATTATGATTTTCAATGATATTAATCTCCCTAAGCAGGCTTTCGGATATTATAAACTTGACAGGATACAATTGCCTAATCTAAGACATAAAGCTGTCAAGAACCATTTTGTTGCGAGATGATAGTCTGTTTTTTGATGTAAGGTAGCTAACTTTATTTGTATGCTTTTAAAGTGCTTTTATGTCCACAATGCGGCGAAAAGAATTTTCTTTTCACTTTGGACATATAAGCACATATGACAGATCTATGATCATATAGCTCCATTGTAGGATCTGCTATATGTATTAAATATGTCTTAATTGTAAATTTTCAATTATGTAATTTATCAGGAGGTTTTGGTTTTATGTCCCCTCTTATCATATCTTTTCTTGGTTTTATAATAAACAAGGTAGGGAAAAAAAAAACCGATCTCTACTGTTTGCTTTATTTCTCTGGTTTTGATAATCTACTAATCAAAATGCTGTTAAACAAGGGTGCCATAGCAAACCCAAAGCTCTCTTTGCCCAATGATGTTGTCTATGTAGGAAACAGTCTACGGTTTCTACAGATAGGAACATTTTTGTGACATTTCCAGTGGTTAAGGACTAAAACATATCCCTATGGATTAGTATGAGATAGACATGATAAAAACATTTGTTGAATTTATGTTTTCCACATATTTTATTTAATAATTATAATTTTCTAGGCTCACAATTAACAATCTTGGCCTCTGTAATTATTCCTTTTGATCCAATAAATTCTCAATAATGAAAATGAGCCAGTATAGGGAAGAGAGAGTTCATCTCTTTGTGTCCACGATTTAAACTTTTACGAGTTTAGTCGACACATATTTTTTATGGGTACAACCGACAACGTATAAAATTTTTAATATTGGATCTATTATTTTTCTTAGAATTAATGGTTCAAACCTACTGTTTATCATAATTTTGTTAAATTTTTATATATAAATTTGTATATCGCATCGAAAAAATTAAATTTACATAAACCCAATGCTATAAAGCTACACCCGCCTCTCCAAAGGATGGCCATGAGTAGTCGACTCGTGCATTCTTAACGAAAGACTCTCATAAGTACCACTAAATTGAATGCTCGTTTGTTAATAGATAATTTAGTTTATTTTTCTTCAACCTTAGATTCTTTTAAGAAATTAATAAATTTCCCCCCAAAAAAAATTAAATAACAAAGAATTGTAACTGTAGTTTATAAAATTGAATCAATATATCCCCTTTTAGGGAAAATGAATCTGCTTATACATCCTCCTATTCAAGCCACAATAGAAAACAAAATATATTTTTTTTCAAAAATCGTGCTAGAAAAAATAAAAAATTACAACAAAAAAAAGAAAAAGAAAAAATTTGTATTGTACTCCTACAATTTTCTGAATATATATAATCTAATTTTACTGTGGAGGGCCTTCAAGTCGAATATAGTCATACATGACTCCATTGAAAGGACTACCACCTTTAGCTTGCTTCAAATATATAATATTTTCTCCATTTTGTAATTCATATCCTGGAATTTGAAAGCTGAAAAGATTGTATAATCCATGAATTCCATGTCTTGCTATTGCATTACTCCTCCCAATTCCTGGGGTTTCAAAATTTGACCTTGGTCTATCAGGGTTGTTTATTCTTCCCTATAATAATTCAAAGATGAAAAACAATTATAATTTTATCCAAAATACTTTTAATTGAGGAGAAACAAAGAGATAAGTAATGCACTAAACCATTTTTTAATAGGATTTAACTTAAAAAGACGGATACTGTAAATGAATTTTACCAGAGTCAGTGCAGCTTAACTTGGTATAGAAGGTATACTTGCATTATTTCAGGTTACTAATTCCATTTATTACGAACAATTAGCTTTAGTTATCTTTTATATGATTTGATAGTATTAGACAATTCTGTATTGTCAGTGTAAAAAAAAGTTACATTGTAAGTGTACTAATTCGATTGGTCTGGAAAGAAAAAAGATCTTTATACAAATGACTGGCATAACTATTCAAGCAACAAGAAAAAATTCTCATTTGTGTAAATTTTTTGTAAAAGCAAAATAAAATATTAAATCGTTTACTTTTTTGAACTGGTATATATGGATTATATATTGATTATCTACGGTAATACACATGTTATACATATATTATATTTATATAAAATCGATTATTTTTAATTTAACTGATTGAGTGAACGACTATTTAGGTTAATTTTTAAAAAATGCTAATGAGAGAGTGAATTTGGCTACATACTTGCAAATGGGAGTAAGTGGCAGAAGCCAATGCCACGTGGAGTGTGTAAGTTCCCATTGGATCCACAGATGGAAGTTCAAATGAGATTTGCCATGTTGTTGGTATATACTCCTTGTTTTCAGTTCTCCTGCAACGGGAAAATTTCACAAAAAATTAAAAAATTAAAAAATTATTAAATGGCTATTATTACAAAAATATTACTGTTTTAGACAAAATACTACTGCTAATTAATTACCTGGTTACATGGGCGTAGAACCAATCCTTTGTGTAATCACTAACACCAACTTTGTATGCTAAATCTTCGTCAGGATATAAATCTGTGTAACGATCCCATAAACCATATTGTCTAAACCTGCAAATAATAAAATTTAACCGAATCGAGTTATCATTAAGATGATAAAAGTTTTTTTTATACATACTTATTACACTATTAGTAAATTTAATTTAAATTTTATTATGAATGACGAAAAATAAAAGGATATTATATTTAATCGAAGCTTACTTATGTGTACTGTTGCTAAGGACGCGGTTAGTGAAGCCGGGCAATGGATCAGGGACAAAGAATTCAGCAGCAGTTCTATCAGGGATGCCTATTTCCCATATAGTTGGACCATTTCTTGGAGGGTTATAAATTAAATGACCTAGATTAATTTCACTCCCTGCACACATAATGGTTATTTTTGCAAAAAATTATTTAGATTCTTAAGAAAGTAATTTTGTAGTTGGTAAAAGGGGGAAAGGGAGAATTAAAGAAGAACCTTGGGTAACGGTCAAGGTTTGGTTGTATTTGTAATCTCCAATAACTTCAGGGACCCATGAGTACAAGTTATAAGGTCCGGGTATAATTCCAGTAATCTTAAAATATCCGGTCTCATCTGCTTGAGTCCAAAATTGATAACTCTGAGAGCAAATAACAAAAGTAAAAAAAAAAAAAAAAAAAAAAAAAAAAGAATAAATCGTTAAAAAAAAAAACTTTAATCTTGACATTTATTCTCGCCGTTCACTTTTACTTCGCACGTTTTGACTTTTCACGTCCCTTAAAAAATAACAAATGAAGTGCATAATTTACCGTGATACCCATATTAATTGATGCATATTTTATAAATTTGAGAAAATGATTTGAAATGAGTAATAAATACTGTGGGTATAACAGAAAAAAAAATTTATTTTCTCTTGATATGCGTAAAGTGACAAGTAAAAATGAAAATATATTTTTAGTGTACATGCCAAACAAAAGTGAACGGAAAAAATATATAGATTTTAAGTTATATATACCGTCAGTATAAAAATAATTTACACATAAATATTAGTACTTATTAAATAGGGGCTTACCTTGGTCTCTTTTTGCCATGATCCAGTATCTCCAGGCAAAGCCAATCCAATATATGCAGATTTAGCAAAAATAGGATCATTGCTTATGTACCTGAAACAAAGTTACAGAAACCTTTTCTTTTATTTTAAAAAACACTTTATTATCAACAAATCTACATCTGAGCTTATTAATAAATTAATTAAACTATGAAATGATTAAAAAAATCACAAGATAATAGAAACTGAGGAAATTTAGTACCTGTCATCAACCAATAATCGCCCGCTAATTGTGCCTCGTTCATTAGCTTTGGGATAATCTTTTGATTCTGGAAAATCATATGGCCATTTTGCAGTTTCTTCAAACATCTGCAAATTAAAGAATAAAATTCCATGCTCTATGTTAGTTTATTGTTATTATTTTGTAAGAAAATCCAACTAGCTAGTAATATGCTGATTTTGGATTTCCCGTGCAAGGGCGGAGCCACGGTACGTGTTACGGGTTCAGCCGAACCCAGTAACTTTGTCCAAACTCTATATTTGTCATAAGAAATTCATTGAATATATAAAAATTCTTAATTTAGAATCCAGTAACTTAAAAGAACTAGAATTTCGAACCCAGTAACTTCAAATTCTAGCTCCACCTCTGTTCCTGTGTATAAACTTCCAACATATTATGTTGGAACTCCAGCACATCATAAAATTGGGGCTTTTGCATCCGTACTCACTTTTTGTGCCACGTTTTAACTTATATCCGCTTTGTAAAAAAATTGCATTCGTACCCGCTTTTGCACATAACTTCAGCATGCGGGGCTGAAGTAGCAAAGGCAATCACGCAAAACTTCAGCATTCTAGTAGACGGGCCTGAAGTAGCTTGCGAACTTCAGCTTTTCAACTCTAGTAAATGGGAAACTTCAGCTCTAGAGTTGAAGTTTTTGTCTTTGTAAATGGGGAACTTCAGCATACGGGGCTGAAGTTCCCCAGTTATAAAGACAAAAACTTCAGCATACGGGCTGAAGTTCCCCCAGTTACACTGGGGAACTTCAACTCTAGAGCTAAAGTTTTGTCTTTTGTAAATGGGGAACTTCAGCATACAGGCTGAAGTTCCCAAGTTATAATGACAACAACTTCAGCATACGGGCTGAAGTTCCCAAGTTATAATGACAACAACTTCAGCATACGGGGAGCTGAAGTTTTGTCTTTGTAACTAGGGAACTTCAGCCCCGTATGCTGAAGTTGTTGTCTTTATACTGGGAAACTTCAGCTCTAGAGCTGAAGTTTTGTCTTTGTAACTGGGGAACTTCAGCCCCGTATGCTGAAGTTCCCCATTTACAAAAGACAAAACTTTAGCTCTAGAGTTGAAGTTCCCCAGTGTAACTGGGGGAACTTCAGCCCCGTATGCTGAAGTTGTTGTCTTTATACTGGGAAACTTCAGCTCTAGAGCTGAAGTTTTGTCTTTGTAACTGGGGAACTTCAGCCACGTATGCTGAAGTTTTGTCTTTATAACTGGCGAACTTCAGCTCAGCGAGGGAAAGGGGTGTTGAAGTTATTTAAAAAGTGGGTACAAGTTAAAAGTTTTTAAAAGAGCGGGTATAGGTTAAATGGGGGCGATCAAATAGGGTGCCCCGCGCAATTTTTACCATAAAATTTCAGCACATTATGCTGGAATCTCATATGTAAAAAATTGAGACTCCAACATATTATGCTGGAATTTTTCAAGATTTTTAAGGATGTTTTATTCAGATTTTAGCTTTATATAGAAAAAAATGGTTACATATCTCTACTTTGTTTTTTCCTTCTTTTTTTTTATAAAAATTCTCAGGAAAATTCGTAGCCGCTACTCTTTAGGTGTGCACCGGTAACCTACTCACTGTACAATAAATCGTAAACTTTGTATTTTTCTTAAGTAATTCATTAACTATATATAAATTATTAATTTAGAACTCATTAACTCAAAAAGAAGATTACCTGTCTTTTCGCATCCTCCCAAAGTGTGCGATGGTTATAACCAGAATCTGAGTTGAGATAAAAGAAAACAGGACCAAATACTTTTTTCCATGGCTCTCCTTCTTTGAGACTGACTCCTAATTCTGGACCTGCATAATGTCCACTGAAAAATGTCTGCAAAAAACAAAAACCAAAATTCATTATTATTATTATTATTATACAAGTTCTTCAAATTATTGTATTACTTATTGTTTGCGCCATCAAATACTCCCACGGTCCAAAAATAATAATGAGGTTCACAGTAAAGGCGGATTCATGATTTAAAGTTGATAAGTTACTACAATAATCTCAAATAAATATACAATAAGTGTTAAATTAGTTAGTGTTTGATGAGAGTATTTGAAAAGAGGTTGTTTTGTTCCTTATTGGAAAAAGAAAGAAAGGAAGAGGTGTTTAAAAGCACTTCCTTGTCTTATATAGTTTGAATATTTTTGAGGGTGTTTTGGAGGGAATTGAAATTTGGCTATATTATTAATAGTCAAGATTGGGCACTTGGGCACTTGGATTAAAACATTTTTGCCTTTTAATTTCAGAAAACGTTTTTAATTAATTTCTTTTAAATTCAAAAGAAGGTAATAATTGGTTTTAAAAGGTGCCTATTATGAAGAGATGAGTCTGTTGACTCCTAGAGGTATTATAAATACCTATCTCTTCTCCAAAACGAAATTATCTGAAAATCCCATCTCTTTCTCTTCTGCTTATTTTCTACAACTCACAAATATTCTGTTCGTGTGGGAAATTCGAGTTAATTGCTGAAACTCGAATTTCGGAGGCTTTGTAAAATCCTGGAGAAATTCTGCTATTATCCCTGTAGCAATTAGTGGGAAGCTTAAATTCCTTAAGGACAGTGAATACACTATCGAAGCCAAATTATTTCATCTTAATCTTTTTAAATCTAACAATAAGTAATTGCATTCACAATTAAATATTTCTGAGTAATTAATAGAATTTATAAAATATACACCAGGCGATAATCAATAACTGATTCATGAAGATGATCAGTCGAACTGGGAATGAGACATGGCTCAATCCTCAATTATAATATAGTTTCTATAATAAAAGCTATAGGTTCATAGGTTGTGATGTTTACTGAGGGTTAACCCTCGAAATTTGTAGTTCTTGACCTCTCCTCTATTCGAACTTAAACATCATATGCTTATGTGACTTATATAAATAATGTATAAAAGAAAAAATTATTTGACCCCTCAAATAGTAATACAGACAGAATGAAATCGTTTACCGCTAAGGATGTCGCGCCGGCATGAGAAGTAAGATCTTGTTTCATTGGTCCACCACTACGATATTCATTGGTCGGTGTAATCACCCAAAACCCTACATGAGGATGATTGCAAATCCATCCATGTACCTTGATATCTTTATCATCGGACGAATATTGGTACTTGTCATCAACCTAAACCATAGTAATTAATATTCAATATTAATTATTAATTGCAATCTTTTTAATTAAGTTTAACAAATGCAGTTAATTTATGGAGAAAATCACTTAATCGTAATTACCTCATTCTTGAGTTTAGGATTGGATGGATGTGTTATTCTAACAGCTTCTCTGAAGCCAAGGACTTTGCCACTTGAACGATCATGATCTGTTGGCATTACCCTTTGCCTATCGTCTGATACAGCCATATATCGGAACCTAAATATAGGAAATTAATTCAGCAAAATTACAGTTTAAACTACTAAATGTAATTTTTCTTTACATAATTAACAAAGAAAGGGAGCCCTGGCGTAACTGATAAAGTTGTTGCCATGTGATCAGGAGGTCACGGGTTCAAGCTGTGAAAATAGCCTCTTGCAAAAATGTTGGGTAAACATGCGTACAATAAACCCTTGTGGTCCAACCTTCCCTAAACCCCGCACATAGCAGGAGCTTATTGCATCGCGCTATTTTTTTTAAGTTAACAAAGAATATTGGAATGCTTAAGTGGACAATGATGGTATTAATGAGGTCACTAACATCTAAACTAGTCTTTTTTGTGCAAAGTACACAAACTCAATTTCATATTGCATGGTTCATTAAAATGTTGAAAGCATGATTTGAAGTTGAAGAAAAATATAAACTATATAAAATAGTAAATTAGGTAAATACGGCTAATAATTAGGATTGAAATCTTACAAATTCTGTCTGAGCTTAATTGCAATCCTGGCTTCATCTAACCTAAGTTCAGGCATTCCTTCTGGACGTTCAAATATTCCATATGAATAGAATCCAGAACTTCCTCGCAGCATCACAAACCTGTAATTTTTCATGCAAAATTAACATTTGAATTTTACGTAAATTATGATTGAAAAATCAAGAACAATTTACTTATGTTACTTAATTGACATTCGTAAGCTCACATTATTGATAACATAATATTAATTATGTAAAAAAACTCACCTTTTGTCGATGTTTAAAGGAAGATCATGGTCAGCATTGGGATTCCAAGTTTTTGTAAAAGAAACTTCGATTTTATTATCATCTTTTGCTATAACTCGAAAATTTGTCGCAAAAAACCTGAGAATTGTTTACATGTTTAATTATATAACGTAACAGATGTACGTATATAATATTATGAAGCTAAACTATATGGTATTAATTGTTATTAAAATAAAATAAAAAACAATTAACTTACGTATCAAAAGTGCTATCCTTGTCTTCTGGAAGTTTCCACATGGTATCCCAGTACCTGCATTAAAAGAAAAAATCATCCAAACATGATAACTAGTTGAAGATGGTAATACTGTTAACATATCCCGCGATAAATAACTAAATAAGCGATCATTTACGGAGGCGGATCCATAATTAATTTGATAGTTCAAATTTTAAAGTTCGTACCGCACATATTGTACTATTAAAAAATGAAGAATTAACCTAAATACTTGCACATCCAAACGCTTAAACTAAAACTAGCTGGTGGACGTATAGAAGTGTGTGTGCGTGTGTATGTGTATATATATATATATATATATCGTGTATGTATACCGGCTAAAAAAAATAAACAGTAAATCTAGACGGCTATTTGTGTAAATTAAAGATCTCATTATGGATTCAGAATAATATAAGCTAAATATTTGAAAAAATGACACTGTATAACCGCTCTCAAAATAATAGACGAAATATATATATTTTTTGTATACTTTTTGATATATATACATTATGTATGCTATATAAAAAATTAAATAAATTTTATATATTTTTTTTGCTATCGAATGTAAATAGTTTCTGGCGGTGGAAGTCTCCTATCCTAAATTCTACTGTAATTGTAATGGTGAAAAGCTAAAGTATGAAAAGGAGAAAACAAATATAATTAACTTACCCTCTCCTTGATTCTGGAAACCTTTTCTCCAAGAGATTATCAATTCCTTTGTAACTGACCCCAGCAATGTGTCCAGTTGGATTTGATAGGGTAAGTTGGACGATTCCATTATCTATTATCACCTGATAAATACACAAATATAAGTCTTTCAATCACATATATAGGGGCACTAATAACAGTCCATCCAATCGTTCAAATTAAAAAATAATCGGTAAATGTATAATCCACGTATTATATGTATATAACCATGTATAATTAGTGTATGTAATCTTTATTCACAGGCTAGAAAAATAAAATAGTAAATCTGATCAGCTATTTGTGTATAGATCCCGACTAATTAGTCAATGAACAAAGTCAATAAGTCATTATAAGACTTTACATGGTGATGTGAGATGTGTAATTTGACTGGAGGATCATTCTCTGGAGTATGCCTGTAATCAGGAGATAGAAAGAAAAGAAAAAAAGTCATGAGATATATGAGTCATACATTAAACAACGTATAACAAATTGGAGAAATTACAATGTCCAGTGTTTTTGTTTTTTGGTTTTCTTTATAAATACTTCTTCTTGTTGTTTTATGCAGATAAAAGAAGGAAAAAAACTAAAAGAAATTCTCGATATAGCTAAGTGTTTGACCTTAAAATTTCGCACTGAAAAAAGAAAAAAATTAAAAACAGAAAGTTATATTAGTATCTCAGTTTATTTATATATACCTAGCATGCAGCATCCTCGAGCTAGAAAAAATCGAGAAAAGCTGGATAATAATTGTAAACCATAATAATGTTTGTCGTTGTAGCCCCTTTCCAACCATCTCTCCTATCATAAAACACTGTAAAAGAACAACTATTAACGTTAAAAATATAATTAAGTGAATAAAAGCGTATACAATCTTTAACATGCACACAATTACAACTCAATATGGTATCAAAATATGCAAATTAAAGATCTTGACGGTTTAGTTCACACGTGCATCCATTATTAAAACTAACAGCTTAAGCTTTTAATCTTAGATGAAGTGGTTGAACAAATTGACGAAGTAACATAGATGAATATTCATGCAAGGAGTATCAACAAGCAGGACTTTGGTGTCAAAATATATATACAGATAACATATGAAGAAAATAAATGGAGTCAACATACCTATACTAATATACATTAAAAATATTTAATCTAGCTAAATAATATAATTTTTCGGTAAAATTGACACCCCTTGACATAAGATGGCTCTGCCACTGATCAACGACATAAAAGAAAGAAAAAAAAAAGGAAGAGAACATCATATGTACCATAGAGAAAGCAAAAATTGCTTTGAAATTTGAAGTTCTTGAGGATATTTGCGTATATAAAAGTTGAATGGAACTTCTGAACCTTTTAGGTTTAAAAGATAATTGTTGAAACCAATAAGATAAACCTAGTTGAACTTCTTATTACAAGTGGTTAATTAGTGTTTCTGCATATATAAAGGATTTAATTACATGCGTACGCACCCATATATATATATATATATTTTTTTTTTTTCTTTTTCAAATAAGTAGTATTTCATTAAGGTTAGAACCTTGACTTCCAGTTTGTATTAGGTATTTGCCGTTGACGGTGGAAGTATATGTGTCTTTGGACAAAAACGCAGACAAATTAGGATTTCTTCCATATATATATATATATATATTTTGGATTTAGTTTTAGTTTAATTTTTAGAGATTTAGACTTTGGAAATATCTTTAGAAAAATGCTTTGTCGACTATATAACGTGTCACGTTATTCATGAAAATGTTATTGAATTACGATGTATTATGGGATATTATGGAAAAATAAAAAAATTCTGTTTTCAAAACAAATGGAGTAATACTCTCGAAACTTTTTCCAAAAACTTCTCTAATTAATCATGGGATGTGGTTTCTTTCATGTACAATATTAAAATCTTACTGTAGGCTAACATATGAAAATTACACTAATAGTAATTTATATAAATTAAATCCTTGATAAAAAACCCACAATTGGGTCATGATTCATGTGTAGGCGCCATGGATTTTTTCAAAAGTCCGTTTTGGTGGTTGAGCCAAACTTAGGCAAAATCCCAATTAATTATTGTAGGCCTAAGCTAAATTGATATGTGACACTATCCCTCTACTACAGACGTTAGGCTAGTAAAATAAAAAAACTAAATAATAAAAATTCAATTTTAATAGTTTAAATACATTATAGTAATATGGAAGTCAAACAAAATGTCTATGTTTGTTAAATAGAATGTTAGGTAAAAAAACACTGCTAACCAATTTTTCCAATTATCATACCAAATAAGTTAGAAACTTTGAACGATATTTTCTCATATGATTTAGGCATAGTCCTGAGTCATGACATCATGAATCCTTAACATTCTCTATCTAATTAATGGATTAAGTTACATGTACCGACAAAAAGATTGAAATACCCCAAGAATGATTTAGGCGTCTTTACATAAATAGTCGGTCATATTTATTATTTACTTTTTTTAGTCATATACATAGTTTATACGTTGATTATACATAATTATACACATATAATACATAAATTATGCATATATTATACCTCAATCGGCTATATTTAGTTTAAGCAATTGGGTGGGCTGTTGGGTTAATTCTTCAATAATAATTTAGCCACAAGCAAAAACTTCAACAAAGACTACATAGAAGAAATTTGTTAAACTAGGGAGAGAACGTGGTAGGAAGATTTTTCACAACTCATAAACTCTTGAATCTCTCTACATTATAGCTACCTCTCCACAATAGAAAATATGTAGTAGCACCCTTATTTATAATACTACAAAATCAGAATTGACTAGAATCTGGAAAACCTATTTCTACATGATTTTGGTTGTGAATTCTAATTAGACATAAATTAAATAAACTAGTAAATACCAAATCTTAGACGACGTAGGAATACTAATAAATCTTGGTTTAATTTCCAACAGTCTCCCTTAAACCAAGATATTCAAACTTGAGCATGTCATGAGTAACATCAAGCCTTGTAGAAGTCAAGTACCTTAGTCTTTCCGCCAGTTCCCTAAAATATGTTGTATCAACAAAATCACGAGTATCATCCTTATTTAACTTCAATTTCTCTCCAATATTGTCCATATATGATTTGTCTCTAACCACATGGTAAATCCCTTCAAAATATCATCAATATAATTTTCCTTTACTTTGTAATTATCTGCTTCTCTAGTTGGTTTGAACTTGGTCTAGTATACCCACTTGACTCCAATAGGTCTTTTTGAGGGTGGTAAATTAGTCAATTCTCATGTATTATTTTTCTCAATAGCATGAATTTCTTTATCATTGCATGAACCCATCAATCAGCTTTAACAGCTTCCTCAAAAGTAACTGGATCACAATATGCAAATAAGGCAAAAATTACAATATCTTCATCGGATAAATCATTATCATCGCCAACAACATAATCTTGCAAACAAGCCGGTAATTGGTGTTGTCTTTGCGGGCGACTAGATGTCTCTGCTTGAACAAGATCTACTACATGTTCCTCTTGATGTCTGCTAGAACTTCCTTCCTCTATTGTAGACATGTAATTTTTGACCCTCCCCGGAATTTTACACATTTTAGCTTTAAATATTTAGTTTGGGTCTAATATCGCTATTTTAACTAGTTTTGACTCTTTTGCCTTATTTTGTCACAAAAATGAACATTATAAAAATAGTTTCATTAATGTTTTGTAGTCATACTATCTTACTAGGATTTTTATTTTTATATAATCTTGAAAAAAATACCAAAATAGTTTCACAATATAATATTATTTATTTTTATTAATTAGAATTAGTTTTATATTTTATATTATAAATTTTATATAATTTTTAGAAGGAAGAGTGAATTTTTGGGTTGGTTTATCCCATTTTAATGAGAGAGGTCCAATTTTTAGTCTTTGGCCCAATTTTCGGCCCAATTGCCTTAAGCCCAATCTTCTTAGCCCATTACCCCCACCCTAATCTCTAAGACTCCAAGCCTAACACTCATGCTTCTTCTTCAAAAACACCCTAAGAGCAGCAGCGCTTTGCCCACCCATCACCTCACTAGGCGTCGGCAGAACCAACCACACATACAACCATCGTCTCTCTCACTTGGACTGACGAAATCGCCAGAATCCGGCGAGCCAGAAACATTCCTTTCTCAACCCAATAAAAATGCAGCAAGCATAGCCTGCCAAGACCCAGCACATTCTAGCACTAAAACACTCCGAAAATCAGTCCAATCCAGCCCCAAAATCAGCTAAAAACGATTAAATGAGGTTCCGTCATTGTCGAGGTTTCTGATATGAGATTAGTGAGCTTTTCGGCGAGATTCTTCGCTTCATGACGAGTTCTCCGTTTGTTTTGGTATGTCGTCTGATTTCTTGTAAATTGGTTTGAAGTTTTTCGCTAAATAAAGAACATCCCCCAAACTTCCCTGGAGGCCTCTCATCTCTGTTGATGGAAATACAATCTATGATCTAGCTAGATGAACAACTCAAAGTAAGTAGAATAGAGTTGATCTCTTCAATTCAAAATTAGAGCTTGTTTTTGCTAAGCAGCATTCATCTCATTTTATCCATAAATTGCTTTATCTTATGTTATCATATTGATATTTGCCGTCGAGCATTATCCCAACTGAAAATATTTATGCTATCATATATGTTAACCATGAATTTAATAATCCGCTTATCTACGTTTTGGTTGACAACTAACCTTATAGTGCTAGTAAGACGAGGCCTTGTAGTATAAAGGTACAATTAATTTCGTAACCTATGCCTTTTCCATAATCTCAAACCTTAGAAAAATTAGTTAACTCATTAACACCGTAGTTTGCTTTAGGCGCGAATAATAAATTATCGTGACCATGGGTACGGTTCCCATGGCATGGTTACGATACGTAAATCCCATTCCGGTGCACATTTCATGTGACCCGACCACAACTTCTAACAATAATAAAATAAGCACGTTGTAGATCACGGGTACGGTTCCCGTGGCGTGATTCGCACTGTGCACAAAAACAAACGAGTGCGCGACACCGCGACTTGTTCAAACAATTTCCATAAATCACGGACATCTTATAATTAAATATCAAATTAGGAAATCAACTTATGAGCATTTTATTTTTCTTTAGGAGCAATTAATAAATAATAAAATTATCGTGACTATGGGGAAAGTTCCCGTGGCATAGTCATAGATACGTAACTCCAAAATTCGAGTGCACGCTGGCGTGACTCGACCCCTAATTTCAAATAATTATAATAAACATGTTGTAGAATCATGGGTACGGTTCCTGTGACATGATTTGCGATGTGTACAAAATAACAAGTGCGCGACATCGCGACTTGTTTAAATAAACTTCTTAATTGTTTAAAATATTTAAAAGCGGCTAAAAAGTAAAAAGGTTAAAATGCACAATAGGTTTAAAACATGTATTAAAACAGATAATTTAGCCAATTATTAATGTTGAGAGACCGTGCTAAAACTACGGAACCCGAGAATGCCTAACACCTTCTCCCGGGTTAATAGAATTCCTTACCCGGATTTCTGTGTTTCGCAGACTGTAATACAGAGTCAAACTTCCTCAATTCGGGATTTTAAACCGGTGAATTGGGACACCATATAATTATCCCAAGTGGAGACTCTGAAAATAAATAAATTATCCCGTTTCGATTAATGTCACTTTAATTGAAAAAACTCCCTAATCCCCATCGACGGAAAAAAAGAGGTGTGACAGCTCTGGCGACTCTGCTGGGGATTGGAACCCAAAACTTCTGGATTAGGGTTCAGAATTCGAGCTTAGAATAACTGTTATATTTAGCTTTATTATTTGATTTTACATGTTTGAACCTAATGTGCTAAATGCCGCTTTTACCGCTTTGATATTATCTGAACTGTATATAAATTGTTACGAAACCCTCTTCTCCCTGAGTCTTCTAAATCATCTGGGAAGTTTGCACTTCGTGTGACTTCTTTTCTGTTAGAGTCATATCCAAATTATATAACGAGGTTCGGACAAATTGCAAAGCCAGTGAAGCTTCAGTATTCCCGGTACGCTAACCCCCCCTCCCCCGGCTCGAGTTGTCCGCTCGGGTAAGCCAAGTCTAGAACAATAAACCCCAGGATTTAAACTTAGAATAACATA